>CAUYSK010073879.1:0-38116 GCA_963575035.1 Avahi laniger | reverse complement strand
TTCATCAATACATGAGTGGATTAATAAACTGTCGTATATGTATACCATGGAATACTATTCAGCTTTAAGAAACAATGGTGACATAGCACCTCTTATATACTCCTGGAAAGGGCTGGAACACATTCTACTAAGCGAGGTATCCCAAGAATGGAAAAACAAGCACCACATGTACTCACCATCAAATTGGTATTAATGGATCAACACATAAGTGTATATATAAGAATAACATCTATTAGATATTGGGCAGGGGGGAGGGGAGAGGAGGAGGAGGGGACGGGTATATGCATACACAAAGAGTGCAATGTGCACCACGCAATAGGATGGACATATTTGAAACCTGGACTGAGGGGGAGAGGGGGGACAAGGGCAACACACGTAACCTAAACATCTGTACCCCCATATTATGCTGAAATAAAAAAAAAATTCTCCCTTTTTGTTCTTCTATTTCTTTTAGGGCATTATTTGTTGTATTATTTACTTTTTTGTTTTTTTAAATTTACATTCATTTCTGAAATGACTTCCTGTATTTGTACTTCTTTCCTGATTTATACCATCTCATTTCTGTGTTTTTCTAATTTTGATTTATGTAGTTCTTCAGTATCTTGTATTACTTTCTTAATTTTTCAATAGATTATGATTTTGTTCTATTTTACTAGCATGTTTTTGGTTGCTGTCATTATACAGTTTTTTAAAATCTTTTGCTTATTATTATTTTTTTTATGAACAGGAACTTAGTATGAGATTTGACCTTAATCCTTTTCTTTGCTCATTTTTAAAATTAAATTTAAAATTAATTCGGTCTTTTTCTGATTTTTTAGAAGATAGAGTGATTCAGGGTAACTTTTTAACTTCAAAGAGCTCCTTTGTGCAGTGTTCAAAGTGTGGTGTCTTGCTTTCTGGGATTTTTCTGCCTCTGTTCCATTTCACTTTTATTCGTCCATTTTTTTCCTTGGAGTTTTTATTTTATTTATTTTTTATTTTTGCCGTGCTTAATTTTTATTCTATTCCATATAGTTCCACCTAGTCTTGATTCTGCATAGGAACCCATCTTCACACTTCATTGTAAATCTTTTGAACTCATCTGCTATTGGAATGAGCAAGCCACCTCTTCCTACTTTCAGCTAATTTTTTGTCGAATCAATCTTCCTAGTGTGTACATATTGGCTATTCTCTTCGTAGGTCCTTACATCTCCCTTACTTCCTTCTGCTTATGAAGTGCCCATTTTTCTATTTGGGTTGTTTGTTCCTTTCTTGATAATTTGTGGGAATTCCTTACATTTTCTTGTTATAAGCCCTTTGTCGGTTATATGTTGCAAGTATCTTTTCCCACTCTGTGGCTTGCATTTTTAATCCACTAGTGATTCTTATTTTGATGAACAGCTTATTTTTAATATGATCCAACTTATTAATATAGTTTTATTAATCTTTTCCTTTGTGCTTAGTGCTTTTATTGTCATTCTTAAGAAATTTTTGCCTACCCCAAGTTACGAACATATTCTAGGCAATCTTCAAGAAACATTATTCCTTTTCCTTTTACATTTTGATTTACAGTCCACCTGGATTTTATTTTTATGTATGGTATGAAGTAGGGATAAAATTCCTGTTTTATTCATATGTGTATCTAATTGAACAATACCATTTGTGGAAAAGATTTATTCTCATTGCTTTGTAGTGTTTATTTTGTCATAAATTAAGTTCCTACCTACATGTGGATTTTTTTCTAGATTCTGTTCTGTTTCCTGGGTCTATTTGTCCCTCCTTACATAAATATTATGTTTTCTTAATTACTGTTGCTTAAGTTTTGCTATCTGGTAGTTTAAGTCCATACAGGTTTATTCTTTTTGAAGATTGTCTCAGCTGTTCTTTGCACAATAAAGTGTTTCAAGTGTACTGATCTTAATCTTACAAGTACACTTCAGTGACTGTTGATATTTGTCAGTAACCATGTAGCCACCACTCGTGTAAATATAAAACATTTCCAGCATCCATAATGGTTCCTTTGTGCCCTTACCAGTCAATACCTCCCCCCAAGATAATTACCATTCTGACTTTTATCAGCATTGATTAATTTTGTCTATTCTTGGACTTCATGTAATTGAAATCACATAGTATGTATTTCTTTGAATTTTTTTTTTACTAAACCTAATGTCTGTGAGAATCATCTATGTTGTTGTGTCTTTTTATTGCTCTTTAGTATTCCATTGTATGAATTCATTTTTCTATTAAGAAGGATTGTTTTTAATTTTGGATTATTATGAATAAAACTATTGTGAATATTTTTACAAATATCTTTGGGTAAACATATATACTCAGTTCTCCCATCCAAGTACTAACCAGGCCTGACCCTGCTTAGCTTCGGAGATGAGACAAGGTCAGACATGTTCAGGGGGGTATGGTCGTAGACTCAATTCTCTTGGTATATTCTTAGGAGTAGAATTTCTGGATCATAGGATAGATGTATACCTAGTTTTAGTTGATACTGGTGAACAGTTTCCCCAAAATAATTGTACCAGTCTTAGTAAATTTTGAGTATTCAACATTGTATGTGAAAAATTATAGAAATAATTAGAGGGATAGCATTTTGCTATCTTTCTCCCCTTTATGTTTGCTTTTTATTTGTCTTCTGTAGGCTGCTAGTAGGACTAGCAATTGTCGATCATGTCAATCTAATGTGAGAGATTGAGATGATTTGAAGCTGGGTTTCACTTTTTGTGAGGACCAGGTTCCTTTCAGTTCATCCTTACTGCTATGCTAATGTCTTTTGGGGGCCCTATCCAAACTGAGGAGACTTTATAAAGCCTTTCCCTTCTTGGTAGACCATGCAGTCATACTTTGCTTCAAAGTCTATGAGACCGTAAAACTATCAGCTAAGCTAAGTCCTTTCATGTGCCTTTTCTGGAATTAGCTGATGCTCTTAGGGAGAAAGCAGCTCCAGCGTCTGGCTCATCTCCCTGGGCTGTTCCTTCTTCTCCCAGATCTTAGCTTTGTAATTCATCACTTCCTTGTTAGCTTCTTTGTGCATACAATCAGATTTGAAAAAAATAATTTGTCCATATTTTCTTAGTCTTTGCATTAGAATGGTTGATCTGCATTGTGTATATTGCCATTATAGAAGCAGAAATCTGTTCCCCATTAATATATTTTCACCCTCATCCTTTCTCTCTTTACTCTGCCATCCTCCTTTACCCCCATTATATCTGTTTCATTATTCTAAATTTCTATTAGTGGACCAATAATGCACAGTTAATCATTACAGCTTGCTAAGATCCATATACATATTACATACATATATGTATGTAATACACATAAAAATATGTGTTAATTGACCATTTATGTTATTGGTAATACTTTCTGTCAGTAGTAGGCTATTAGTAGTTAAGTGTTTGGGGAGACCAAAGTTAATATGTGATTTTTTACCGTGCCAGGGGTTGGCACCCCAACCCCTGTGTTGTTCAAGGGTCAACTGTACCTAGCTATATGCACTGCATAATTTATATTTATAAAAATATACATAGTATACTAAGATATTAACATATATGTAGTCTATCCAGTGATTACTTTGATTTTTAGATACTCCTGTGGTAAAATAACTAATTTTTGTTTGTTATTAATTTGTTTATTTAAGGAAATTTTTCTTTAAATTTTCAGATGATACAGCAGTGTTCGAGTTGATACAACTAGTTCCACCAGGTACTGTACTATATATTGATAAAGTAATTGACATGGGAACTCATTTCAATGAAGTGTTTTAAAAAGCAATCTCATCTTTTACTCCTCTTCCCAAATTTAGAACAATGTTGAGTTTCTGCCATTAGTCTGCTATGTGTAAAATGTCAAAATAACATATACAAAAGATTGGCATAAATAACACTTGAACATATTGTTCTAAAATTGAATAATTGTAATAATTGAAAGTGGAAAATAACCTGTTATCATTCTAGGATGTTTTTTGACAGTCATAAAAATTCACTTTTAAGTTTTTGTGATTTTTCTAAAACTATATACTTTTTATTGATAATTAATTATCTTTGATTTTGCATGTTGACTATTATAAAACCTTATTTAGTAAACATTACAGATCCCTGGAGAAGGTAGAGTTGAACTATAGAGGCTAGTTTTATTTCTGATATTTATTTCTGTGATTATAGAAGATATCTGTCTTAAATTTTTATTTTATGTGAAAAATGAAAGCTATATTTTATTAAATGCTAGTAATCTGAAAATTCTAAATATACCTAATTCAGATAGCCACAAATTCTAGAAAATGTCTCATTTATTTTCAGTATTTAATCTAATATCTTGTAATGGTAGGTAGATAAAAATGGGAGATAGAAAAAAGTTATGGAGATGGTAATTGATGTGTAACTGTCATCCCAACTTCATATTTTTAAGGAACTTTTTTCTAGGAAATCATAGGTTCTCACTGAGTTTACATGAATATCCCATTTTCCAAAAGAGGGAGGAGGGAATTACTAATATGTAGTATATTTCTGAAAAAAGAAATGTGTTAATCCATTTAACATATTTTTATTTTAATTTTCCTTTCCTAGAAAATAAACATGACCTGAAGCAGACATTTTAATAAGGCATCAGGCATTAAATATTTCATACTTGATGATTTTTTTTTAAAAAGAATATTTTGTCATAATTTGAATCATAGGATATCTTTCTTGTAGTGGGTGAAACCCTGTCTACATATGATGAAAATACACGAGATTTCATGTTCCCGGGTCCAAACCAAATTTCTGGACACCATGATTCAAATCGCCAAGTTACCATGAGGAGGATTTCTGGCCTTCGAGTAAGTGTTTACTATTTTCTGAATCAATTTTTGGTGGAGGATCATTGTCAGAAATCACCACTTAGCTCTCAACACCTTAGATATGAAGAACTAATTCAAAGTTTAATTTGGTTTGAAACTTAATTTGTTTTGTAAAATTATGTTATTTTACATACTGAAATCTAAATGAAAATAATTTAACAAAACCCATGCATGTACCATCCAAAATTAAAAAGTGTTATTTTTGCCTTACATTCTTCAAATCTCTCTCTTCCCCTTTTTTTTGCCCCTCACCCAATTCCTATCTCTTCTATCTTTCTCTATTTCCTCTCTTTTTCTCTCTGAGGAATGATAACAAACATTTGAAAAGATAATCTCATTAACATTTAAGGAAATCCAAATTAAAATAGCCATATGATTTCATTTTTATAGCTATAAGATTGGCAAAATTTATTTACTGACAATATCAAAAGTGTAAAAAATCGGAAACTCTCAAATGCTGCTATGCCATATAGATCGGAACAATCACAATTCAGAAATATCTAGTAAAGGCAAAGATTCTCATGGCATATGACCTTCTAGGTTATGTATCTTAGAGATGTATTGTCTTTGGTATACTAATAGCCTCCTTAAGAATATTCATTTATAGCATTGTTCAGTATAGTGAAAAATGGAAATTGAAATGTCCATTAGTAGGAGTTTGGATAGATTAATTGTAAAATGTTCGTGGAATAGAAATATATATTCATACACCTAAAATTAAAAGCTGCATTAAATGACAGCTCCACCTTTTCCTACAACTTCCTTCAACTTCTGTTGCATGATTTAAAAATATTTTTGTCCCTGAAAGTAAGTCTTCCAATGCAGAGAAACTGTGAGAAGCCCATGCTGTTTCAAAGGAGGAAAAGCAAAAATTGGCTAGCTTGAAATTTATTTGGACAAACTTTTTTTTACTAATTTTATGAAATATTAGAGTAGTCAGATTTAGGACACTGAGTTGGTTGATATATGAACAAATATAATGAATTAAGTAATTTCTCCTGTAGCTCTAGTTTTATGATATGCTCTATCCAAAGAAATAGCAACTTTACCTTATTGAACATATAAAAGTTGACTAGCAAGTCTGTGAAAATATGCCTCCTTTGGGATATATTCATTGTCCATTAGCCAGCTTCTGTACTATAAAAGTCTTCAGAGTATTTAAAAAATAGTGTGGAAACATGCAATGAAAAAAAATCATATTTTAAAATTATGATATCTTTAAAGTAGTTTAAAATGCTGTATTATACCAAGAAGGAAATATAAACTCAAGGGTATGGACCATTAACAGGGATTTATCTTTGATCATTTAATTTGAGTTACTTTTGCATATATTTGGAAGATGTCAGATTACTAAGGCAAAAAATATGTAAAAATTAGTATTTCTAAGAATGGCAGTGTGAAGAGGTTGGCAGTTATTTCTTCCACACAAAATGAGTATAAAACTGGACAGAATTAGCACAAATAACTTCAGTGCACTGGAAACTGATAAGTAAGACAAGACAAATGAGGTTTTTGTGCTTGAAAAACAGCTAAACCTTTGAGCAGAAATGGCAGGAGTGTGTGGCTTTCTTGCCTGGGATGCTGCCATAGCCTGCTTGGTCAGTGAGGACTGTAGCTTCACCAGCATGGGGCTAGACTCAAAAATTAACAGCTTTGCCTCCAGAGGTTGCTAAGATCAATTTTGGGCAGTGGGACAAATAGTATGACTTTGCCAGCTAAACATGGCGTATTCAACCGGAAGTGGATGAAGACACCTCACAGGTTTGCTAGGCCAATTGCAATTCTAATTGGGGAAAGCAGTGCACCTGCCAAAAAGTTGACAGGGAGATCCTGGAATTAAGGGAACAATAAAAGGGCTGAGAAAAGCTCCCCACCCATCTTGGCATATGAAACTCTACATGTCCAAGGGAGACTGGAGACCGGCAATAGCTATGAATGCATTCCCTAACCCACACACAGATAATCAGTACAGGTGGGTCCTTACAGGTTCATTTCATGACCACTTATCTATGCATATGCAGGTGAGACTCCTAAAAAGAATAGAAGAATAAAAGACATGGGATATATATATAAACTGAATGGCAAAATGGCAGATGTAAATCCAGCCATATTATCAATAATTATATTTAAATATGAATGGGAAAAATGTTCCAATCAGTAGTTTGTTGCCCTGGTAGGCAGCAATGCATCCTTCCTCATAGTTCTTGTGATGCTGCATAATCATCTGTGAGTCTGACACTGTCCTCCTGAACCTGTCACTGTGTCAAGGATTCAAACTACATCTGGGATTAAATCCTGCCGCTTTCACGGACCAACTGATTAACCTTGGGCAAAACACTACCATGAAGAGATTATAGGATTGTTCGGTGGATTAATGTAACCGTGTAAATGGTTATAGCAGTGCCTGACACATAGAAAACACTCAATATATGTTAGTGATATGGTGATAGCTGCTGGTATCACAGTGGTGATGATGGGATGGTAATGATGATGATGATATCTCCTCCCCTGGACTGTGAACTCCATAAAAATGGAACTTGTAACTTTCTTATCTTTGAATTTCACTCTTCGCATAGTACCTTGCATAGAGTAGGTACTTAATAAGTGCCTCTTGATTAAATTGAATGAATTAATTGCATCTTATTTTATTCATAGAGGAACTGACATTTGAGATGGTGTGATGATTAATTTTATTTGTCAATTTGGCTTGGTTATGATGCTCAGTTATTTGATCAAACATTAAATGTTACTATAAAGGTATTTGATAGATGTGATTAATACTTATGATTGATTGACTTTAAACAAAGGAGACTTGACAATTTGGTTGGGCCTCATCCAATCAGTTGAAGATTTGAAGAGCAAAAACTGAGTTTTTCTGACGAAGGAGGAATTCTGCCTCAAGAATGTAACAAATCCTGTCTCAGTTTCTAGTCTGCCAGCTTGCACTACAGCTTTCATGCTCAAGACTGCACATCAACTTTTTCCTGAGTTTTCAGTGTGCCAGCCTGCCCTATAGATTTTGGACTTGCCATCTCCCACAGTTGACTGAACTAATTACTTAAAATGAATCTCTTTCTCTCTATATATCCTATTAATTTTGTTTATCTGGAGAACCCTGACTGAACAGATGGGTTTGAGAGGTCAGTAAAAATAATGTCCAAAAACGTTAATGTCTAGAAACTACATGACCAGCAATGTATAGGAAGGGGTAAAGTGATAGGTAGCAGTCCAGGCTGTGGTAGTTATAAAATATGTCCAGAAATTCTTCAATATTCGTTTCTTCTAAAGGCAGAGGTCGTTTCACTCCTATTAAGTCACTGTACCTAGTGACTCTAACAGATACAATATGGCAAAGTGTTGAGACCAGAAATTAAAACCACTGGGGCTTCCTTCTTGCTCTCACTTTGGATCACTCACTCTGGTGGAAACCAGCTGTCACGTGTGAGGACACTCAAGCAGCTCCGTGGAGCGGGTAAAAGCTGGAAGGACTTTACTGGAGTGTTTGTGAAAGCTTGAAGATCCTTGAAGAAACTGTCAGATGAGTGTTTGCAGGGAAGTGAGGTAAATGTTACTGGAAACTAACAAAAAAGGGGATCCTTGTTATGTAATGGCAGAAAGTTTAATAACATAGTCACCTGCACTAATGTGGAATTAGAAAAGATACCTAATGAAATGGTGGTCTGTCTAAGGAGGCTTTCGGACAAAGTGTTAAGAGGGGCTGCCTGGTTTCTTTTTTTCTGTTTATAGCAATATGAGAGGAAAGAGAGAAGCAAAAGGAAAGGCTGTTAAACAAAAAGGAGTCAGAACATTGTGCTTCTGATGATTCCCAGCCTTTCCCAATGACAGACAACGCTGAAATTACAGAAATGACTTACGAGCAAAAAATCATTCCAGGGTAGTTCAGAAAATTATGATCGGATGCTAAAACTGAGGGTGTGACTGTAAAATCCTCCATTAAAACTTCAGAGAGATCCAACATGTTGCTTTAGAAAATCATTTAATCAAATAGGTTTTCTAAGACGCTTAAGGGCATTGTCTCTCATTAATCGCCCAATATAGAGAAGGGTGTGTCTTTTGTCTCATGGAGTGAACTCCAGTAAGATTGTTATAGAACCAAAACAATTTTAAGAGCATTATATTGACAGCAACACCACCAGCTTAGTCTGAAATGGAGACATTACAAAATGAAAAGGGTTTGGGACCTTCAAAATTCTATTGACAGGACCCAAGCTCAGAACACTATGCAATTACAAACAGCCTACCTCTCATTGCAAAGACATTATGATTCAAAGGATGGGATGCAAGAGCCCAGAATGTGGGAACAAGAACCCTTGATAGTTATTTCTGAGCAGGAACAGGACTAAGTCTTAATCAAGGAACTTCCATTTTCCTAAGTCCTAATCAAGGAACTTCCATTTTCCTGGCTGTATTTCAGAATTGTTATCCTGTTTTCTCCTTTTTTGAACAGGAATGTCTACAGTGATTGCTGCACATGGGTACATTGGATATGTGTGGGGCATATAATTTGTCTCTTTAGTTCATAGGTCTTCTGATCATGAGGAACTATATTCTAGAAGCTGTACTTAAAGAACTTTACCTGAGGAGGCTTAGCTATACTGGGATTTGATTTAGATGCTAACATACTAGATTTCAAGCTGAAGTTGTAAAAGGATGAGACTTTTTCTTTTCTTTTCTTTTCTTTTCTTTTCTTTTCTTTTCTTGCCTTTCCTTGCCTTTTCTTTTTTTGGTGCAGCATGAGTATATTTAATATGTGAGAGAAATGCACGCAATTTGTGGTCAGAGAGCAGACTGTGGTGATTTTAAACCTGTGCACAAATTTTTTGATACTCCTTCATTGAAAAGGTAGAATGCGGTGGAAGTGGCAGTGTTAAGAGTTCTCAGAACTACATCGTTGTGGCTTTCTCCTTGCTCTGCTCTTGGATCACCCACTTTGAGGGAACTAGCAACCATGTCACAGGGACATTTCAGAAGCCCTATGGAGAGGCATATGTGATGAGAAGCTGAGTCTTTTTGCCAAAATCTAGAAAGGAACTGAGACCTCCAGCCAACAGCCATGTGTGGGAGCCTTCTTGGGAAGCAGATTCTCAAGCCCCAGCCAAGACTTCAGATGACTGCCGCCCAAATGACATCTTGACCACAGTCTCATGAGGGATTCCAAGCCAGAAGCACACAGCTCATCCTGTGCCAGATTCCTGACCCATAGAAACTCTCTGTAATAATAATGTGTTCACTGATGTTTTAAACGACTATTTTAGGGTAATATGTTTTGTGGTAATAGATAACTATTATAACAAGCAGACGTAGTTGGTCACAGGATGGGTTTATAGGCCAAATGTAGGCCTCTTGGTCAATGTCTGATTTCCACTGCCCTGGGCACAGATGAGATTCTTTAATGTTTTGGTGAATACAATTGTGTGCTTCCAAATATTTTCTCAGATACCTTGTAACCGTCCCTTCAACTTTATCATTTGTCTCCACTTATCTCAGTGTTCAAGCCGATGAGTGAAATGTTGTTAGAAATAGGAGCCTGATTCATTCCTAGATCTGAATATAAGTTATATAACAGGAAAAAATGTTTGGGAACTTACTCCTGTTCTGTTTTCAGGAACTACATACATAGCAGCTGTGTTTTTTTGTTTGCTTGTTTTTATTTTTGTTTTTTTTTTTAACAGATTTTCCAAAGTATTTTTTTAAATTTTAATTGACAAATAAAAATTGTATTAATATGTATTTATGACACACAACATGATGTTTTGAGAGAATATATGTGCATGTATATATTGTGGAACGGCTAAATCAAGCTAACATACTAATTTCTTGATTATATAGTTAAATATGTCTTAAGTTATAAAAGTAAAAAACTGACGTCCATTAAGTATGTTCATATATGTATGACTATAAAATAATAGTTAAAAAATTTAAAACAACTTGACAGGGAAATACTTGAAAATAAAAATATATATTAATTAACCCCTAAAAGTAATATAGTCACTCATAACTGAATCATGAACAATGACGCTGTTGCTTGCTGGCGTTTAGCTTTTACTCTGTTGTTTTGATATTTAGTAAGAATTTCAAACTAACAAATGAAGCAGCTGAACCTTGATAAGTGTTTATTACTTTTGGTCATATTCTTATTACTAATAATTATCTCTTTTAAAATGGAACTCTCTAATAGTACCTTCCTTTTTCCTCTCAGGGAATTGCTCCAAAGCTGGAATTTTCTACAACTTCAGTGATTACTGAATGTCTGATAAGTTCAAGGAAGTGCCGCACTCAGGTTAAAATCATTTATTTGAAGTATTTAATGGCTTAATATATCTGTTCATATTTATGGCTATTTGACAAGCATTATTCTTTTATTTGAGCTGCAGCCATTTTCACTTTTTTCAGGGTCAATTTTTAGTTTAAGTAAAAACAACTAATACAGGTATTTAACAGTTTGGTTATATCATAATAATTGTTAGAATGAAAAACTTGGTATACATGATAGAGGGTACTATGATGGTCTTTTTGTTTTGTTTTGTTTTTTACTTCATGTACTTTTTTCCCCCTTAATGCAGATAAATCAAGCTGCCAGAAAGATGTTGGGATCGAGAAGTCCCACAGAGATCTAGATTGGAGGCTTCTGTAAATCTTATATAGAAGTTACAGATTTCTGAAAAATGTTCAAAGGATATCTTTTTAGCAAATATGACCAGAGTTCTCACACTGGGATACTGGTGTTTAGTGAATGTAGTTTTTTGAGTGTCTCGAATTCCTCAAGGGACTGTTGCTCATTTTGGTGGCCACAACTGGTGCTGTCATATCAAGAAAAGCTTGAACATTTCAGCCTAAGTACCTTCTATATTTTTGAAAACTACCTTTAGTAAGCAAGGATATCTGGATCTAATATTCCATTCTGGTCTAACTTCTTACTGAGTCACCAGGATGGTCTCGCTACCTTGTCTGTAGGTTATCTAATAATGTCTAGTCCTCACTCATGCAGTTACATTGTGATCAGGTAACAATGACCTATCTGTGATGAAGAGTCAGTCATATAGAAAGCCCAGATGGCTCAATGAAACAGGACAGGATTGGGCCTATCATGGAAGGAGTGGAACGTTAATTTACTCCATTATCAGCTTTTAAGTAAATTTGTTGAGGATGCTAACTGTGACTTAAACTAAGAAAGGTAAAACATAGTTATAGAATTGTTGAGGAGACCATTCTTATTCTATTTAGCAAGATGTTCAGTATTTCAGAGTCAGACTGTAGTTATTTATCTTTTAAATGCAAGCTGAAACATAGCTTTTAGAGATCTAACAACCTATAGTTGCCAAATAAGATATGTTATTGACTTGTTTTTGAGATGTGCACTGCGCACATTTGTAAATTATTAGAAATGCTTTGCCTGGACAATTTTTCTATCCACACTGGAGTATGTCCTTGTAATGGATAGGTAGAGAGGTCTGTTTTTCTTTTTAACTTTCTGCCTGAAATATTATACATAGAAAAGTACATACATTCTAAGTGTACAGCTTAGTGAAAGAGCCCTTTCTAAATATAAAACCATTACCCATTAATAGTTTCACTGTACTTATGAACTAGCATTTTCCTCTAAACTTTTGATAATTCTCTTCCATTTATTTATTTATTTGACTTAGAATTTAAATATTTGTCATTTGATCTTTATTGAGCAGAGATGTGAGAAAATAGGTATTGGTGTCAGACAGTATTTATTATGCTTTAAAAACAGACAGATCTGGGTTCAGGTTCCTCATAAGGCTGCTGTAAAAATTAAATGAGAGAATATATGCAATGTGCCTGGAATATGACATGTAATTAATGAGTATTGTGGCTGCTACTAAGGCTATTTTATAAGAATTAAGATAGTTGAGAAGATATAGATGACAATTGATGGAGTATAAGGTAGAAAACATTGCCTGGTAGGCACAACAGAGTATATTCACTTTTACATTGAAATTCTGGATGTTAGCAGTCCTTGATCTTATTTAAGAAGGTGAGAAAGCCACTTTTTTCCCAAGTGATTAATATTTACAATTACAAATTTTTAATGGCTATAAAGCAGCATCTTTAGTTTTAATGATAAGCATAAAATACACTATTTTGATTTTTGAGAGGAATAAATAGATATTGTAAAATTATTTAGGTTTATAAATACTTCATTGATCTTTATTCTTTTCTGCACTTTATTTTCAAATTGGATGTCAATTTGTCACCAATTGAATGGACTAAAAATTGGCATATTATTTTAATTTTTGTGGAATAAAATTAGTTTTCTACTCAGTTATTCTTCTTACCTACTACAATGTAGAGTTTATTATTAAATTGTTAAATATCAGTAGTAACTTTTTAAATATAAATTTGTTAATCTGTGTCACATAGCTTTTCCTGTATCACAAACCTGACTAATTTAGTGGCTTAAAACAAGAAGTTTTTCGTATAGTTCTGTAGGTCTGCTGGGTGATTCTTTCAGTTTCAACTGGCTAATTAGAGCTGAATGGTTTAGGATGGCTTCAGTCATACCTAGCGGACTTTTTAGTTGGGGATAGATCTTATATTTCTGGTGATGAGCTTGATTTCAGCTGGGGCAATGGTCACGAAACTCTCATCATCTATCAGGCTAATAACTCGAGCTCATTTACGTGGTGGAAGGAAAGTTTTTAGGAGTAAGAGAGGACAGGCACTTTTTAAGTCTCTCCTTGTGTAACATGTGCTATTGTACTGTTGGCCAAAGGAAGTCACATGGTCAGACCTAGAGTCACTCTAAGTGGAGAAACTACCCTCGGTGTGGATACAGGAAAGGAAATCATGGCAGCCATTTTATAAACAGTGTAACACAGCCACTATTTTAAGTTTTATTAGGCATGAACAGAGTGCATTAAGGAATGAGTAGGGTTAGACAACTTGCATTTGTAGTAGGTACTACATAGTTTATAACTTCCTCTAGTAGTATGCAGCATTCAAAAACTTAATAAAGAAAAAAGATGGGGTTAGTTAATTATGTTGTGGTATAATCAGAGGTGAGTATGTAAAAAGGAATTTTATAGCATTGCCGAAATGAGTGATTATGAGTTCTGCTGGGTCTGAAGGTAAGAGATATTAAAAATGTATAAAGGACTCTGGGAAAGAGCTCTAGGGACGAGGAGGTAAGGAGGGCAAGTAACAGAGTAAAAGAAGTAGGTTGAAGAAAAGAGATTTTGGTCAGCAATGTATTTTCAGAATTGGGGATACAATGTCTGGAAAATGGTGAAATCCAAGATGTAATAGAAAAAGATAATTAAAGCTGAGAAATAGAAACTAATTCCAAGGTCTTAGATTCATTGCTTGAATATTTTATTATTAATAGTAAACCTCAGAGGTCCTTACTGATGCTAACATTCCTTGTTTCTGTGAGTCATTCTGATGTCATAGAGATGAATGAAATGAGATAAGGTAGGAAAATTCTGTATTACTTGTTGAAGTCATTGAACAAGATGGGAGAAGGTCTAGGAGCATATCAAAAACTATGGTAGAAAGAAAGATGAAATAATCTGATGTTACTGGTCTGTATGAAACTCATAGGTTTATTTTTCTAGTTAGGAAAATATATTTTTTTTCTATGTATCTACTTTAAAAAAATATTTGACTCTTTTCTATTCACATAGGTATTTTATTTACTTAAATACCTTTAGCAAATAGGGAAGAGAGTTAAGGAAGTGGAAAGGGAAGTGGGATTGGTGGTTTTTAAAAGTGATTAAAATTAGGAAGACAAAGATTCTTAGCAATCCATTTTCTCTACTTGAAAAGCTTATTATAATTCTAGATACAACATGAAGAAATCCTATATTATTTACTTGTAATCTAACTATTAAGGCATTTATAAGGCAGAGACTATTTGAATAAAATGTTATCTTAATAATATAACAAAATTATAAATAACAATTAAAAAATTTTTAATATCAAAATTTTTAGGCTGGTAACCAGTTTATTAGAAGATAAGAACCAGTTATTAAAGTTTATGCATCTTTTATACATTTTACTTTTATAAAAATTATAGGACCAGAATTAAGATGTATGATTATCCTTCATTGAATTGTAAAATTATAGCTTGAGTGGGACCTTAAAATCCTATTATCTTGTATTAATAGAATCCAAATAGTGCATTTCATTAAAATATGTATAAAGTTCTTCACATTTTCATGTTGTACATATGTATATAATATCAGCATGAACAAAACTTATTTTTATAGTTTTCTCCATAAAAATTTCATAATAAACTTAATCAACATGTATATTTTTAACATTATTAAACACAGTTCTCTTAAATTGTGTAGCCAATTATTGGAATACTTAAATATAGAAGATAACAAGTATTTGCATTAATTTTTTAATATACTAAAAAGTCATTTTTCTGACTTTGTTTCTAGATTTTTCAAATGATTAAATATTGGGCTTTAATTTTATAAAGTCCTTGTTAGTGGGACTTAGAAGTATAATAGAATGTGCTTTACTTACTACTGTAGAAAGAGTTATCTAGGAGAATATGGATTTGACTTCTCCCAGGATCAGCACAGATAGGAAAATAGGAAGGACTGATCTAGTTGGCTTTGATAGAGTTTGTGTGTCTTAGTTAAATTACTAAACATTTTTTTTCTCCAAATGGGTTTTTTAAAAAATCTCTTTTGCCCTAGTTAATTTTTATTTTTTATGTTTAGGATAAATTTATTTACCATTCGGCTCCAGTTGAAAAATCACACGGCAGACTGCAAGGCAGGACATCAAGATCACAAAAGAAAAAATCCAAATCACCTGAGAGAAGTAAATATTGTGTAAATGCAAAAAACTACGAACAGCCTACAATTTCTTCAAAATCACACTCTCCATCTCCCTACACAAAAAGACGGATGTGTGAGCTATCTGAAGACACCAGGCGGCGGCTGGCCCATTTAAATCTGGGACCCTATGAATTCAAAAAAGAAACAGATAAACCTCCATTTGTGATTAGACATGTAAGCATTTCCATTTGAAACTGATCAAATCTTCCACTAAAATATTATTCTGAAATCTTTCAACTTCTAGCTTATATTAATAATTTTCTTTCCTGAACTGTTAGCCTAGCAATCTAAAATGGAAAATTAAGTTAAAATAAAAGAACATTTTTTTGCAGTCTTTAAACCTGGCAGAGATCAAATTCCATTAAATGCCATGTCATGTCCTCTCAAGTACCCATTTCCTTTCTTCTTATACCGTGGACGGTGTAGTAACTGTACAGATTGAACTTGGTTGTGATTGACATTAGTACTAAAATGGAAGAGGAGGGTTTTAAAAGAGAACCAAATATTCTTTCAGAAAAGGAAGACCCTCCACCCACCCCTGGCATTTTAAAAATTATAATGGAAAGTAAGTTTCCTTTGAAATGATGTCCTTTGGGTAAGCTTTGTATAATGGATCTTTGAAGCAAATTATTAATTATGGATATGGGAAGGCCTTTGAAAGGGAAGAGAGTTAACTTAAGGGTAGCATAGTTCTAATCTTTCTATACAGAAGCCTGCTTTGAATCTTGTGTCCATGTATGTTCTGGTGTAACTTTCAAAATGATAGTCAAATAGACTTTGGTTAAATTTAATATCAGAATATTTAATAGAGGACTCTCTCAAAGTCTTCATAGTTTAAAAAAGTATTTTACCTTAAAAGCGATTATTTACCAAAAGTTTTAATAACAAATACTAATTAATATAATATAAGGGGACTTCAGAAAGTTCATGGAAAGTTTGTATTATAAAAAAACTATGCATGGATTTGAAAAAATTTTTGCACCAAAATAAACTTATATTAACTTGTTGTAACGTGTCTGAACAGGATCTAGTTTGAGATACTAAGGAGGATGAGACTCAGTTTTCAAAGAGACCCTATTAGAGCAACATGCTAAAATTGAAGCAAGAACAAACATTAGATTTATAGTGAAGCTTGAGTAGAAGAATGGTGAAATCATTGATGCTTTACAAAAAGTTTATGGGGACAATGCCCCAAAGAAATCAGCAGTTTCCAAATGGAAAATTAGTTTTAGGAAGGAATGAGAAGATGTCGAAGATGAAGCCTGCAGCAGCAAACCATATCAGTTTGTAAGGAACAAATTAATCTTGTCTGTGCCCTAAATGAAGAGGACTGACAATTAACAGCAGAAACAATAGCTCAACTGGTTCAGCTTATACAATTGTGACTGAAAAATTAAAAGTTGAGCAAACTTTCTACTTGGTGGGTGCTAAAACCTTTGTGCCCAGATCAGCTGCAGATGAGAGCAGAGCTTTCAATGGAAATTTTAAACACTTGAGATAAAGATCCTGAAGCATTTCTTCAAAGAGTTGTAACAGGAGATGAAACATGGCTTTACCAGTATGATCCTGAAGATAAAGTACAATCAAAGCAATGGCTACTGATAGATGGAGGAGGCCCAGCAAAGCAGAAGCACAAAGGTTAAGAGCAAAGATCATGGTGACAGTTTTTTTGGATGTTCAAGGCATTTCAATTGCTGACTTTGTTAAGGGCCAAAGAATGATAAGATCTGCTCTTTATGAGAGTGTTTTGAGAAAGTTAGCCAAAGCTTTGGCAGAGGACGACCCCGGAAAGCTTTACCAAAAAGTGATTCACCAGGAAAATGCTCATACTCATTCCTGTTATCAAACAAGGGCAATTTTTCCAGAGTTTTGATGGAAAGGCCTTAGGCATCCACCTTACAGTCCTAATTTGGCTCATTCTGACTTCTTTTTGTTTCCTGATCTTAAAAAATCTGTAAAGGGCAACCATTTTTCCATAGCTAATAATGTAAAAAATGACCACGTTAACATGGTTAAATTTCCAGGACCCACAGTTCTTTAGGGATAGACTAAATGGCTAGTATCATTGCTTACAAGAAAGCATCTTGACCTTGATAAAGCTTATGTGGAAAATAAAGTTTATATTTTTTATTTTTATCTTTTAATTCTATTTTTCTGTGAACTTTTTAAAGTTCTTTGTATAATATATTAATATATTTAATAATACTAAACCTCAAGATTTAAGTACCCATAGAAGCAAAACAACTTTTTGGGATATTTATAAAAATATTTCTGACTAGTATTTTTAATCCACTTTTTCTAAATTCTAAAATGAATTAATCCAACATGTAAATATGCCCCTTTGTCAGTCTAATAGCTTTTTGGACATACACCATCTGAAAGTTCAGATTTTCTTTGTGTTTCCTTTTTTAAAAAATTTAAATGTGTCTTAAGCAACATTTCATTTCATCTTTATGTTTTGACTATGAATCCTTTATTCGTTTAACCCAAAGTTACAGATTTTCAATTATAAAAGAAATCGTATAGTATAATGAATAGTTTTAAATGAGGTTATTGCAATTGCTTTTCTGATTTCTATAGAATTTCATTATAAGTGCTCATCACATTTTTTTGGTTGTTTGAAAAATATTCAGATAATGTTTTAGTTGCATGTTTTTGTTGAGACAGAGTGTCACTTTGTCACCCCAGCTAGAGTGCAATGGCGTCATTACAGCTCACTGTAACCTCAAACTCCTGGGCTCAAGCAAACCTCTTGCCTCAGCCTCCCAAGTAGCTGGGAATACAGGCATGTGCCATGACACCCGGCTAATTTTTCCATTTTTAGTAGACAAAGGAGTCTCATTCTTGCTCAGGCTGGTCTTGAGAACTCCTGAAGAATGTTAGGATTACAGGCATGAGCTACCACGCCCAGCCTAGTTGCTTGTTTGAATGTAGCTTAAAAATGCCTTTAATTTTATATCTGCCCACAATTACAAATTAAATGGAAAAGAAAGGATATACTATATTCTTAAAATAGTAGCATTTTAATTAAAATGCCTATGTAGAAAGATAAACCAAAATATTGTGAGGGTTAGACACATAAAAATTGAGGAAATAACTGTTCTTAAAATGTTTGTTTTATTATTACTTTTTATGTCAGTGTTCAGAATAGAATAATTCTAATATTGCTTGGTATAAACCTTGAAATTTTAATTTAAGTGGTTTTCCCCCCAGCTTTTCAATGAACAGAAATGCATACTTAAGTCTATACGTAGAAAATTGCTTACATTATTGAATAGGAAACTGGAATTTTCCAATGTATATGTAAACATAGAGATGATTTCTGCCCGCCCCTCCACCCCCCGCTGCAACCATTTATGGTTTTAAAAGCACTTAGAAATTGGTAACCAAACAGAATTTTAACTTGATACATGCATATGCAAAATGTTAACACTTTTAGGAAAGACATTCTAGTTTATGTACATGATATGAAAAGTAATCTTAAAGGAAAAGGAAACAGTTTTAAGAAATCAGCATACTTCCAAACAAACTGGTATAACCATTCTAGAAGAATTAAACAGCCTTTTTATTTTTCATTTATTCAGGACAGGATCTTTTTTCCTACTGTAAAATACACACAACATAAAATTTACTTTCAACCATTTTACAGTGTAAATTGAGTGATATGATGGGTGTTTACAGTGTTGTGCAACTATCTGATTCTGGAACTTTTTCATCTCCCTAAATGGAAACCATGTACATAATAAGAATTCACTCCTTATTCCTCCCTTCCACCAGCCCTAGCAACCACTATCTGCTTTCTGTCTCTATGCATTTGCCTATTCTGCCATTTCATATAAATAGAGTCATAATGATATTTGGCCTTTTGTGTCTGGCTTTTTCAGTTAGCACAGTGTTTTTGAGGTTTCTTCTATATTGCTTGTATCAGTACTTGATTCCTTTTTATGGCTAAATAATATTTCATTATATGGATATACACCTCATTTTGTTTATCCATTTATCTGTTGATGGACATTTGGGTTGTTTTCACCTCCTGGTTATTGTGAATAGTGCTTCTATGAACAGTTGTGTACAAATTTTTGAATGAATACCTGTTTTCAGTTCTTTTGGATAAATCTTAGGGATAGCATTGCAGGAGTCATATGGTAATTCTATGTTTATCTTGTTGAGGAATTGCCAAAGTATTTTTCACAGTGGCTGCACCATTTTATATTCTTACTAGCAGTATATAAGGGTTCTAGTTTCCCCACATTCTCGATAACACTTGTTATTTTCTATTATTGTTCTGCTTTGTTTTTATTATAGCCATCTTGTGGGTGTAAAGTATCTCATTGTGGCTTTAATTTGCATTTCCCTAATGACTAATGATGTTGAGCACCTTTTAAAGTGTTCGTTGACTATTTGTCTGTTATTTTTGGAGAAATGTCTACTTGTATCCTTTGACCATTTTTAGTTGGCTTGTTTGTCTTTTTTGTTCTTAAGTTGTTAGAGTTCTTTACATATCATGGATTCTGGATCCTTACATGTATATGATTGGCAAATGTTTTTTCCATTGTTGTAGGTTGCCTTTTCACTCTCTTTTTAAAAAATTTTTATTTTGTAAGTTGTGGTAAAATGCACATAACATAAAATTTGCCATTTTAACCATTTTTACGTGCACAATTCAGTAACATTAAGTATGTTCATGTTGTTGTACAACCATCAGCACCATCCATCTCCGGGACTTTTTTGTCTTACTAAACTGAATCTCTGCACCCATTAAACAACAACTTCCCATTTTTGCCTCCTCCAGCCCCTGACAACCACCATTCTACTTTCTATTTCTTTGAATTTGACTGTTCTTGGTACCTCATATAAGTGAAATTACACATTGTTTTTCCTTTTGTGACTGATTTATTTCATTTAACATAATGTCCTCAAGGTTCATCCATGTTGCAGCATGTGTCATAATTTCCTTCCCTTTTATGGCTAAATAATATTCTCTTATATGTCTATATGACATTTGTTTGTCCATTCATCTGTTGGTAGATATGTGAGCTGCTTCCATTGTTTAGATATTATGTATACTGTTGCTATAAACATGGGTGTACAAAGTGAATAACACTGCTGTGAACATGGGTGTACAAATATAATAGCTGTTTGAGCTCCTGCTTTCAACTCTTTGGGGCATATAGTCAGATATAGAATTGCTGAATCATATGATGATTCTGTTTTTAATTTTTTGAGAAACTGCCATATTGTTTTCCAAAGCAGCTATACCATTTTACATTCCTACCAATAGTGCAAAAGTGTTCATTTATCTCTACATCCTCCCCAACTGTTATTTATTTTTTTATTTATTTATTTTTATAATAGCCATCCTCATGGATATAAAGTGGTATCTGACTATGATTTTGATTTCCATTTCCCTAATGATTAGTGATGTTGAGCATTTTTTCATATACTTATTGGCCATTTGTATGCCTTCTTTGGAGTAATATCCAAGTTTTTTGCCTATTTTTAAATCTGTGTTTTGTTGTTGAGTTGTAGGAGTTCTTTATATAATGTGGAGAATAACCCCTTATCAGATATATGATTTGTTAATATTTTCTGTGATTCCGGGGGTTGCCTTCTCACTCTGTTAATACTGTCCTTTGATGCACAAAAGTTTTTAATTTGGATGATTAAGGATGTCTTTTTTACATATTTATGTTATTTTGAGTTTTTATTTTTGGTTAGAAAATATGGTTCACAATTATTATAGTAAGCTGTAAGGCACTGAGCATGCTAGTCTCTGAACACAGACAAGTAAAGACATTATTTAAATTCAAAATGTGCATGCTAAGGAGATAAGTAGCAAATGGCTAGACTTGCTTTTTAAATATGACAAAATAGATTGTTCTTTTTTTAACCTTTTAATGGAAAGTAAAATAGGCAATGGAGTAATGGACATTTCAATGGCAAATCTGTTCATTTTAAATTAGTACAAATATATAAAAATTTCTGAAGTTTGATTTCAATTTTATTTAAAAATGAACAACAAAATATTGACTAAACTCTGACTTTGGAACATACCAGACCCTTACAAGCACCATCATGTTAACCTGATGATACGTGGTCTCTGTACCATAGTTGTTTTTTTGGTGTCATGAGATTGAAGGACCGAGAATATTTAAGCTTGTTTTTTACATTGAAATTCTACTTCCTCTAGGTTGATCCCCCAAGTCCCAGGGCTGATACTTTATTTGGATCTTCTGGCAGAGACTGTGAAAGAGATGGATGGTCAAGGATGCACAATGGTAAGCTAAAGTTATCTTTCCTCGTTGCCTTAGTTGCCTGAGCTATAATCAAGCCTTTAACTTGGCATGAATTAACAGAAACAGAATCTTTGCTGTATTATTGGATAACGTGGTATAGTGTAGCTTTTTACAACTTGTGGGACATCAATATAGGTACTCTCTAAAATAATAGAATTTGTGTGTTACTATAAACCATCTCCCTGTTCGAGCTTCAAAATACATATTAGCGTATTAAACTGATACCTTATACTATTATAAAAGAACAACTTGATTAATTTGGTTTTACTCAACATTTTCTAAACTTATTTGACTATAGAACCCATTCTAAGTAATTTTAACTACTTTGCTAATCAGTTTATTAAAGAGTGCAGATAACATGACAAATGTTACTTGTAAAATACACTAGCACACAAAATGCTTAATAAATATCAGCTGTCATTATAATTATAATATTATTTATATTTCTGAAAAGATAACATTCTTTAAGTTTAGTTTATAAGAGTATTTTTTCATCTTTAGCCCTAGTCCTTGTGGTTAGATAGGTTGCTTTTTAAATTCTATATGATGGTGATTTTTATGAAGAAGGTTAAATAGCATTATATAATTAAGAGTATTCAAGTGCTAATATCTGTAGACGTTGGCTAGTGAGTTAAGCAGTTATTCACTAACAGCCTTTGTAACTGAGTCCAAGCTCATACCAACCCACAAGATGGAGTATTAGTCTTTAAGAACCATTTTAAGTTAGTAAGAAGTTTAGGCTTGTTTTTATATTAAGGGAAGGGGGAATGGGGGGGCATTGCAAGAGATAAGTAAAGACCACAGACATTTGGGCATCAGCGAGGATCCAAGGAGGTTGTGAAACTTCTTTGTTCTTGGTCAGTTAACTTTGAAGGATGGAGGTCAGGACACGATTTTCCTACAGATCTTTAACATAGTGTTGTTAACTTGTGTGTATACTTTCCTCATCTCCCTGAGAGTTAGTTTTGGGAAAGGATTGGTTATGTTTTTTTTAAGAGTTGAACTACAAACTAATGTGAAGAGCTAAGCAGAAGCTTTTAACCTAAAGGATATTGCTGCAGGGGGTCAGAAGCAAAATGGAGCTAGTCAATCTAAGCCTCTCTGCCACTGTTACTTTAATTTACTACACACTGAGAAAGTCATAGAGGAAGAAAAATGAGATACACTGAAAAAAATAGAATCATAACATGAAGTGAGCTTCATCTCTTTCTATTTCTAAACTGTAGTGTATAATCTCTTTTTGTTAAATGAGGAAATGAAATATTCTTTTCTGAGAACATGCAAAGTTCGTGCATGTTTATTTTGTTTTTTTCTTTTTAGCACTAACAGAGAGATAGATGCGATAATCAATAAGTCTTTTATGTTCAGAATAGCAGATTATATGAAATTAGAAACAGATGTTAAACTCTGTTTCACCTCTTAGAAGAAACTTATGGACATGGAAAATGAGCTTTAAGAACAGCCAAAGGAAACTAATAACTTTCTTTGGAAGATATTTTTGGAGCATTCAAGTGTCTGATTTCTCTTGACAATTACATGTTTGCTGGCAGAACTGTTATAGTTTCTAGTAACTTTCAATCTGCTTTGTGTAGAAGTACGATCAGAGAGGTCAATTGCTTTCTTTTAACTTCTTATTTTGACATAATTTCAGACTTACAGAAAAGTAGAAATAGTACAAAGAATTCCCATATACCTTTCGTTCAGAATCTACAAATAGTAATATTTGCGTCCCTTTTCCCTGCTTCTCTTTCCCCTCTGTGCCTTCTCTGTATGTGTCTATGAATAAATTTTTTTGACAAGGGCATTATTATAGACTGAATTGTATCCCCCCAAAATTCGTATGTTGAAGCCCTAACCCCCCCCATGAGATGTATTTGGAAATGGGGCCTTTGGGAGCTGATTAGGTGTAGATGAGCTCATGAGGGGGGGGCCCTCATCATGGCATTAGTGTCCTTATTCAAAAAGGTGCCAGAGAACTTGCTTTTTCCTTCTCTCACTGCCATGTGGAGACTTAACTAGGAGATGGCCATCTATAAGTCAGGAAGAGAGATCTCTCCAGAAACTGACCGTGCTGACTCCCTGATCTCTATCTTTCAGCCTCCAGAACTGTGAGAAATAAATTTCTGTTGTTTAAGTCACCCAGTCTGTGATATTTTGTTATGGCAGCCCGAGCAGTCTAATGTAGACATTATCTTATATGATGCAGTTATCAAAAGTAGGAAATTAACAAAAATATAATAATATTAACTGATCTATAAACCTAAATCAGATTTTGCCAGCTGTCCTAATCTTTGTTCCCCAACCCCCATGGCCTGTTAGGAACTGAGCTACACAGCAGAAGGTGAGCAGTGGGCCACAGCAGGAGGTGAGCAGTGGGCAAGGAAACAAAGCTTCACTCGTATTCACAGTGCATTTCACCACCTGAACTCTACCCTTACCCCCCACAATCCATGGAAAAATTGTCTTCCGTGAAACTGGTCCCTGGTGCCAAAAAGGCTGAGAACTGCTGGTCCTAAGGATATCTTCATAGCAAAAGAAATCCCACATCATACATAACATTCAGCTGTTATTTCTCTTTAGTTTTCTTTAATATGGATCAGTTCCTTGGTCTTTCTTTGTGTTTAATTAAATTGATAATTTTGAAGAACACAGGCTAGTTATTTTATAGAATGTCCCTCAATTTGGGTTTGTTTGAGTTTTTTCCCTCACGATTAGACTTAGATTATTAGTTTTTCTCCAGAATACAAATGATTTGCTACTCTCAGTACATTATGTTAGGAGGTATGTAGTGTTGTTTTGTTATTGGTGATGTTAATTTTACTCACTTGATAAAGCTGGTGTCTGCTACTTTTCTCCATCATAAAGGTGCTAATTCTTTCTTTTGTAGTTATGGGAAGATACTTTGAAACTATGTAGTGTCCTCTTACTCCTCAACTTTAACTCCTTTAGCATACATGGATGATTGTTGCCTGAAACAATTTATTACCGTTAGTTTTGCCAAATAATGATTTTTAAATATTTGTTAGTCTTTGTACATTTATTAGTTGACTTTCTACAGTAAAGAGTTTTCCCTTCTCATTTCTCTGGTTTTAATGCCCCTAGTCTTTTGACTACATTTTTTTTTTTCCTGGCTGGCAGCTGGGCAAGTCTCATCAACTTTTGTGTTCTCATCAACTATTTAAATACATGTGGCAATTTCTTATGGTAGGGCCTCTTAAACATAGTGAATTTTCACCCGAGATCTTGCTTTGTAGAAATTCTTAACCTTTGCTTGCCATATTATCTTGCCTAATAGTTCTCGTATTTATAGGATGCCATATTCACCAACATTTACCCATTTTGTCCTCCTAATAATCATGTAAAGATTGATTGAATTATATTTGAGGAAAAATAGCAGAGGCTTAGACAAGTTAATTGACTTGTTAGAGAGCTACAAAATGGCCATGCCCAATCTGGAATCCAGGTCTCCCAGCCCCAAGTTCCTTCTTTTCCACTGTTCTACTACTTTCTCTACTTTCATTAAGGTATATATTTTTAAAAATGCATTTTTCAAGTACACTGTCTCTATCTGGAATCACCATGATATATAATTCTAATTGTAAATTGTGTGGTTTTCCAGTATCTCTTGTAATGCAAGACTGTTTGGAAGCTTTATCCAGTCATTTTTGCATTTAAAGAGGAAATCAAGGGCTTCATCCTGGCCCCTTTTTTTATTTGCTTGGAAGTTAGGAATGATATTAGAATCTGTCTCTTCTCTTGGAAGAAACTTATTCTCTTACTCTATTCTTTTATGAGTTTCATTTCTATATTAAGATTGTAATCTGTTATGAACTTTCTAGTGAAATCCCTTTGATGGTTACTGTTGTAAAGTAAAATAAAGTTGTAAAATAAAATAAATTCGATTTCCAAATCCTAATGTGTCACATCTTGAGTAGATAAAAACAACTGGTAATTTTGATGTTTTGGGAATAAGATAGCATGTAGTCATCATGTACATACTCATTGGCAAAATATCTCATTTGTTGCTGTTTTCTTGTAAATGTGTCTGTCCCTCCTGTTGGATTTGTTGTCCTGTAAAGGTAGTAGCAGCTGAACGATGTCATTTCTAGGAACTCTTATTTCTCTGTTTTTATTCAACATTCTTAACAGTTTTATTGAGATATAATTTATATACCATAAAATTCACATTTTAAGCGTACAATTAAATTATTTTTAATAAATTTGCACAGTTGTGGAATCACCATGACAATCTATTTTTAGAATTCCCTCCCTCAGCCCCTGGATTATTTCAACTTTTTGACTATTATGAATAAAGCTGCTATGAACATTTGCACTGAAATCTTTGTGCAGGGATATGTTTTACTTCCTCTTGAATAAATTTCTAGGAATAGAATTACCGATTCATATGGTAAATTTATTTTTAACTTTTTAAGAAATGACCAACTGTTTTCCAAAGTGGCTGTACCATTTTACATTCCTACCAGCAGTGTATGAGGTTTCCAGTTTCTCTACCTCCTTTACAACACTTTTTATTATCTTTTTTTTTTATGACCATTCTGATGGGTGTATAGTTCTATCTCATTGTGATTGTAATTTGCATTTTCCTAATGACTAATGGCATTGAATGTTTATTTATGAACTTATAAGCCATTTCATCACTCTTGTAGTTACTAATAAGAAGGGAATCTATTGTGTGCCAAACTTCAGACGAGAAAAATAAGTTAGAGGTAAAGTCTGGGATTTTTTGCTACTGAGACTTTGACAACTATAGGAATGAAAATAATAAAAATATTAGACATTGGAGTAAATGGTTTCAGGTGAATGCAGCACAGTGAGCAAGAACTGAGAAATACTTTAGTATATGCCTTTCTTTTTAGAAGGTTGGATCCTCTAGAGATGTTTTATAAAGCTGGACATCTTGGCTTTGCTCCCAGTCATAGGGATTGACATATGGCAGAAGCATTAGCTATATGTTCCATGAATGTTCACAGGAGAGCAGAGGGCCAACCTTAGAATGTTACATGGACATTGGGGTAGGGTGGGTATTATGGTTTGAATGTTTGTCCCCTCCAAAACTTATGTCGAAATTTACTTGCCATTGTGACAATATTAAGAGATGGAACCTTTAAGAGGTGATTAGGCCACAAGGGCTCCACCCTCGTGGATGGGATTGGTGCCATTATAAAAGGGCAAGTTCGGCCTCCTCTTGCCCTCTCTTTGCCTTGTCACCTTCTGCCATGTAGTGATGTAGTAAGAAAGCCCTTGCCAAATACTGGCACCTTAATCTTGGACTTCCCAGACTCCAGAACTATGAGAAAATAAATTTCTGTTTATAAATTACCCAGTCTCAGATATTCTGTTACAGCAAAAGACAAAATGGACTGAGATAGTAGATAGCAGTATCCTTTATAGTAGGGTACTATGGAGGTTGCTAAAATAAGGATTGACACATAGGAACAACACATATTGGCTGTAGTTGTTAGGATTTGGTTCAAGAATTACTTTGACAGAAAGAATGAGTTGATTCAGAGAGATGAGTTTTAGATTAAATCTCCTTAAGTCCTTGGTTAAGATTGGTCCCTTGGGACTGAGTCATATCTGAGCCTGTAAAGGAAAGTCAGCTATGGAGAGAAGAAGGATGCAGAGGCTCCAAATTATCAAACACATCTCAGTGTGAATGGTGACTTTAGGGGCAAAGTGGGTCTTAGTTTCTTATTGATGGTTGCTAAGGAAATGTTTTTATGACTGTCACATTTTGTTTTTAACCAGAACTGTTAATCACTACTTGGCATTTTATTAATTTGATTATATGTCACATTCATTTGGTTAGCAAATCCATAATCTGATATCATTTTTGAGACTAATGACACTTTTATTCTCCTATATGCTTTTGTTTTATAATAGGGAAATCTATCCTTGTATTAGTGGAAGTAGCACTGAACTAACAAAAGACTCAATTTGATCATTTGTTAGTTACGTAGGATGTCAGTCTCTGCAATGCAAAGTAGAAATAATCAGTCTTTCCTATTATATTAGTATTAGTCTGCTCAGGCTGCCATAATAAAATACTATAGACTAGGTGGCTTAAACAAAAGGCATTTATTTTCTCACAGTTCTGGAGGCTAGGAAGTCCAAGGTGTTGGCAAGGTAGATTTCATTCTTAGATCTCGTCTATTGGCTTGTAGTGGCCACCATCTTGCTAGTGTACTCACATGACTTTTGGATGTGTGCGGTGGGGGTGGTGGGTAGGGACAGGGGGTGGGGAAGAGGGAGAGAAAGGAGAGAAAGAGAGAACAAGCTCTCTGATATCTTTTCTTATAAACACATTATTCCCGTCATTAGGGCCCCATTATCATGACCTCATCTAACTCTAATTACCTCCCCAAAGTCACATCTCCATATATCATCACTTTGGGAGTTCGGACTTCAACAAATGAATTTTGGAGGAACACGCATATTTAGTTCATAACACCTATTTTGTGAAGTTAATGGAAAATCAAATAATAGCTAACATTTACTGAATGTGTATTTTCTGCTAGCTATTATTCTAAGTATTTGTATTGCATTGGTTAATTACACATGGTAACATCATGAAGTTTAGAGACTATAATTAATTCCCATTTTACGGATGAAGAAAGCTGAGATTTAAAGAAGTAAAGTAAGTTGTTCAAGATCACACACACAAGATCTGAACTAGCTTACTTTTTCTTCATACTTTTCTTAAGTGAGACCTATTTATTATGCCCAAGTTTCTCCACCTTTAGGAAGTTTATTCTGATTACCTTTAACCTTGAGGGATTGCTCTCTGATACAACTTTTTATAGCATTAACTGTCCGTACCATTCTGACATTTAGCCTGTTCTATACTGCTGCTATTCACCTTTGTATAACTTAACCAAAATAGATTATAAGTACTTCATGGTCACCGGCCATGACTTTTATCTCCTTTATTTCCTGCATTTAGAATATAGTTAGTACCTAATTGGTGATAAGGGCGATTAAATATGAACATTGGGAAACCTCAGACCAAAGTAATAGCTTAATTTGTAAAAATGAAAGAAAATTATAAGCCTGTTTGAATTAGGGTAAATTTATAAATGGTTTTGGCCAGCAGAAGACACATCAGTATTTTAACATACTGAAATTTTAATACCATGCTAGCTGCCAGAAAATATATACCACTTCCAGAAGTTATTACCTTAATTTTCAAAGTTAGTATTTTTAGAAAATTAGCCTTTGTGTGTCCTTGTCATTCTTTTATTTCTTCTGCTATTTGTGACCATGTTGTATATTAGGCTTACATAGAAGAGGAGTTAGACTGGGATTTATTTTTTTTTAATTTTGAAAAGTGCTTGAAGTAAATTGACTCTTAATGACATTAAATGGAGAAGTTGGCCTGTGTGAAAGACATTAATATTTCAGTTGACTTCTGGTGTGATTCAGGGAACCTAGAAAACAATATCTTGTGCAATAAAAAAATGCTAAAAAATTTATTGAATATAAACTGTCTTAGGTCTTTCTCCATGTAGTTATTTTTTTTCTGGATAGAGTGGTTTGGGAAGGTAAAATATAGAATCTTAAGAGTGCTTTTGACTGAAGCATATGAGTGAGGAAGTAGAATTGCAAATTATAGTTTGGACTTTCTTGATATCAATATAACAGTGATTATAATACTTAAAAATTGATTCTTGAAACTTGATTCCTTTAAGTAATGAATAAAATCCAACATCTGCATATACAATGTAGTGGTTGTTATCTAAGGAAGAGATTTAGAATTAGTTTTAAAATCCCTATGTGACAGATATTATTCTAGGGCCTTTCACAAATTGTATAATTTGAGGTAAGATAAGCAATATCTTCATACTTTTAAAATGGGGAATGAAACCAGAACAATATATCTGATGGTTGGCAGAACTTGAAATTGGACCCAGGCTTGTCTAATTTCAATAGTAATAATGTTGATGATGATGTTAGTAATAATAGTTAACATTTATTTTAGTGATTTTCATGTAATATCTAATTTAATCTTTAAAACAATATCATGAAAGAGGTACATCAGACATGTTAGCATTCTGAGACTTACAGAGGTTAAGTAATGTGCCCAAGGTCATACAGTTGGTGCTTGGGATGTAATGCAAATCTATTTGTCAGCAAGGTCTGTATACTACAAGTATGCTACCACCCTCTAAAGCTGATCCTATTTCATTACACCCACTTGATTCTAGCATGGACTCCAAGAATAGGAACACGTGTACTTTGACAATATCAAATCTATCATAAAAATTATATTTTATCATAAACTGGTTATCAACTAAAAATTATCTATTTCATATAGACAAATTAGTTTATCAGCTAAAAATTATTCCTGTCTGTGTCCATGTCTCTTATTCTGATGAAAATAAAATAGTATTTGTGAAATCACTTAATTGCTGAAGAACCAATACAGATTTTAACTTGTTGGCTTATCATCTTTGATGATGTTAATATTGTTGAAGGATTTTGAAATATTTCTGAAGAATCTACTGTATGAATTATAATTGTAGAAAAGTGATAGTAGCAAAAGTCAAAGATGAAACCAATTTCCTTTTCCTATGAAATATTTATACTTTAATTCTTTTGTACATCCTTTTTCAGATCATTCTCATCTTGGCTGCTACCGACCCAAGGATTATAAGGTTTGTCTAATAAATTGCAGAATAATAATTGTCATGGATTTCAGACAGCAGCATAAGTGTATGCATAGTCAGAGATTATCAAATTCATTTAGTAAAATAATGCAAAAATAGTAATTATCATATCACGTAATATTTTGGCTACTTTGTCAAGGGTTATAATAGACTTTTCATTGAATGTCTTCCTGCAAGTATTTTGTGGTTTTTGATTATTTATTTGGATTAATTAATTATGTGACCTGTGTTTGTATATATTTATGTTTGTGTGTGTGCCTTAGGGGGGGAGAGAGAGAGAGAGAGAGAGAGAGAGAGAGAGAGAGAGAGAAATTGTTGTTACTTGTAGTGATACCTCACTTAGTGGTATTTGCAAACTTCATTCATTTACAAAGGATCCTCATAATTTTTACAATGTCTACATACAATCTATGCTATTTTGTTTAAGTTTACTTTCTTTTTATTTATTTGTTTATTTACTATCATGAGTAGTGAAAAATCAGTGTATCACATGCTTTTTACATGGCTGATAATCTTAAAAATACTACGGTGAGAACAAAACAATGTTCTTAAATTTCAGCTAGATACCATTGTTTGCCAAAGTCTCTGAGGAATACTCTCCATTTCTTCAAGTGAGACAAGCAATGATAGGGAGGTGTAAGAGACATACCAATAGCTAACTGAGGATTTTTGATAGAAAGAGAATTGAAAAGATAATACATTTTTTCCTGTGATTCAGCGTTGTTTAGCGTATGTCTTTGTGCCATGTAAAATGATTTGTGTTATCATCTAAAATCATTTTGGGTACCATATTAAATTATCTGTCATATTGCTAGTAGTAGATGTCCTCCATTTTGAGCAGCAGTTCCTCACAGTTTTTCTTTTCTGTCCCAAAAAGAAAGCTTCTCGATAATAGGTGTTATACTTTGGAAAACAAAACAGAACAAAAACCACAGCTTTCCTTAAAATACCTTTGTTTATTAACTTGAAAACAATTTATTTTGTGTTTCCTGGTACTGTATAACACAGTAGTTTGCCATGCCTTGACTGCGGAAAAAAGAAATATGGAACAGTTAAGTAATGAGTGTAGGCACTGTGTGACTGAATGCCCAAATCAACCAGTGTCAGAATCATCCAGGTAGAACTTTATAAAATGTTATTCCAGACCTGTTAAATTGAAATTGCTAAAAATGGACACTGGAATTTTTTATTTTATGTTTTTATTTTTTTATTTTTTATTTTTTTATTTTTATTTTTTTTGAGACAAAGTCTGACTCTGTTTCCCAGGCTAGAGTGCCGTGGCATCAGCCTAGCTCACAGCAACCTCAAACTCCTGGGCTCAAGCAATTCTTCTGCCTCAGCCTCCCGAGTAGCTGGGACTACAGGCATGCGCCACCATGCCCGGCTAATTTTTTTTTATATGTATATTTTTAGTTGGCCAGATCATTTCTTTCTATTTTTTAGTAGAGACGGGGTCTTGCTCTTGCTCAGACTGGTCTCGAACTCCTGACCTTGAGCAATCCACCTGCCTCGGCCTCCCAGAGTGCTAGGATTACAGGCATGAGCCACCGCACCCGGCCTGGAATTTTTTATTTTTAACAAGCTTCTTGATGATTCTTCTGCAGCTCTCTCTTGTTACCTATTGAAGGATTCTCATTTGAGAACCATTGGTATGGACTATGAATATAGCACTTACATAGATAGGGCTGTCCCTGTATAGTGTTTGTATTGGATTATACCTTGTTTAAGGCTCTCTCTAGAGGAGATTGGGCCTGGCATGATTCACCTAGTCCAACCCCACACTATTATGTAGAATATATGCAAACACACACACACACACACACACACACACACACACAGTATGGCAAAGACCTTATTGACCTTGCTTATTGATAGTTGCTAGTACTTAGCACATTGCCTAATATATAGAGTGGATTCCTAATACATGTGTATTGTGTGAGTAGACTACTAAGAGAAAACAAGTAAACCAAATATATAAAAATAGAGAATGGAGAGAAAGGGCTAAAGTTCATAGGACATTAATCTATGTCTTAAATTAGCTATAATCTAACGTAAGCTGGCTGGTCCATGTCATGTAAAGATAGGTGTAAATAGTTCTCTTTTCCACATTAATTCTGCTAAGAATTACACTTCAGCCTGTCTTTAATTTCCTTCCACTTTCACCTTTGTATTCTTTACTTTTAGGGCTTCCTTTGGAGGGCACTAAGTAGTAAGCTCACAGGATTATTTTTGTATTTAAGGGGTAGATTTTCATGGAAACACATCTGCAGCATTGCACATGAAAAGCATAAAGGATTATTTTCTTATAGGCATGTAGTGGTTAATAAATATTAAGATAGTAGAACACTGTAGGATTTCTATAAGAAAAAGAGCCATGAAGCTGGAAGTACTCACGGAAAATTTTCTAGAAAAGTGGGACCTTGTCTGAGTTCTCTGGAGAAATACGCTTTGCATAGGCAAGAGAGTTTTTTTCCTGAGTTCATCACTTTCTTTTCTTTTTTTTCCCAGCTTTATTAAGGTATAATTGGCAAATAAAAATTATACATATTTGTGGTTCAACATGATGTTTTGTTATAGGTACACACTGCAAAATGATTAAATTAAGCTAATTAATGTAGCTATTACTTCACGTATTTTTTGTGGTGAGCATATTGAAAATCTGTCTTAGCAATTTTCAAGTACATTACTATTAACTGTCGTCACCATGCTGTACAATAGATCTCCAGAACTTATTCATCCTGTCTACCTGAAACTTTGTACCCTTTGACTAACATCTCCCCATTCCCTCCAACCCCTCACCCCCAACCCCAGCAACCATCCTACTCTCTGCTTCTTTGAGTTCAACTTTTTTAGATTCCACATATAAGTGAGATAATGCAGTATTTATCTTTTTGTGCCTGGCTTATTTAATATAATGTCCTCCAGGTTCATGCATGTTCTCACAAATGACAGGGTTTCCTTCCTTTTTAAGGCTAAATAGTATACCATTGTCTGTGTCTATATGTGTGTGCGTGTGTGTGAAGAAAATGCCACATTTTCTTCATCCATTCATCAGTTGATGGACACTTAAGTTGATTCCATATGAGCTCATCACTTTCTTGAAACCCCTTTCTATAAACAAATAACAGCCAACACAAAGTACTATTCTTTGTCTCTCAAGCTGTTTCCCTAGAATGTAAGCTTGAAAACTACATGCTCTGTCTTCCAAGCTATTGCAGGCTATAGTTTTATTAAATGTTTTGCCACTGCATTACATGCATCTTATATTTTCCATTTGAAAATAGTTGTTCCCTTGCTGTCTGCCTCCAACTGATAATCTACTGTATATGTAGATATCTGTTAGGGCCAGTACATTAACATACCAATTTCTGAACTGGTTGGGGTAATGCTTTTTGCTATACAAATAAACCTTCAAAATTCAGAATCTTAATATAATAGAAATTTAGTTTTTAATCATGTAATAATTAAATTGAGTGTACTTTTGATCTGCTTGCTATTTTCTCATGTAATGACCCATCTTATGGCTTTGCCTTACCCTAGGACCTTGGCTGTCCTCTTCACATGGTGGAAGTTGAAGGAGAACATGGAGAAGGCTTATCTGTTTCTAAAAAGCCTGGGCCTAGCATTGACATTTAACATTCTTGCCTACATTCTGTTACCAAGAACTAATCACATTCCCTCACCTAAATGCAAAGATTGCTTCTTAGCAACAGTTCTACTGTGGAGAAGGGAAAGCTGAATTGTGGTGGACAGCTAGCCATTTCTGTCACATCAATAATACTGTGTCCCTCCCCACTCCCAACTCCTCTCTTTCCCTTAAAAAAAAGATTATGTGATTGAAACTATTATGCTGGAAATAAAAATTTAGCAAAATTAGAAATCATCTCTGCCCTCATGAATATTTCATGTACAGAAAGAGATACTAACAAAATCATAAAAATTTATATATACCTGGAACTGTCATGAATATTGTGGAGGACATACATAGTGCTTTGACATTAGAGGATTTGACTGGCTAAGGAGGATAGAAAAGATACCTTGAGAACCTTGAGCTCTGAAGATGAGTAGAAATTTTCTACATGAAAAGAGAAATGAAGAACACGTGCAAGGGAAAAGGAGAAATAACATTTACAAAAGTTCAGTGGCTAAGCAGCTAAGAGACCAGTACTTCTAGAAGTAAAGACATGAGTAGGTGCATGGTATAAATTGAGGCTGGAGAAACAGGTAGGGATCAAATCTTTTAGGCCATGTTAGGAATTTGGGTAATTATCCTAAGCACAATGGGAAGCAAATGAAATTATTTTAAACAGATGACATGGTTAGATTTGTACTTTGAAAATATCACTCTGGATTGTGGTATGGAAAATGGATTGGACTGGGAAAAGAGTAGATCCTGGTAGACACGTTAGTAGACTGTTAATAGTCTACTAAAGGTGAGAAATGGTGATAGCTTGGACTGGGGTGGTAGTAATGTAGGTTGATAATAGTAGAGAGATTAGGCAAATATTTAGAATTTACATTAGTAGAAAAGTAGACTTGATAAATGGAAAAGACATGTCGCATGATGATATTTTGGTCACTGATGGACCACACATATGACGGTGGTTCTATGAGATTATAATACCATATTTTTACTGTACCATTTCTGTGTTTAGATACACAGATACTTACCATTGTATTCAGTACAGTGTTCAGTATAGTAATAGACTGTACAGGTTTGTAGCCTAGGAGCAGTAGGCTATACCATATAGCCTTGGTGTGTAAGTAGGCTATACCATCTAGGTTTGTGTAGTACACTCTATAATGTTCACACAATGATGAAATCACCTAACTATACATTTCTCAGAATGTATCCCTGTTGTTCAGTGACACATGACTGTACTGTGTTCAAATAGAGAAAGACTTGTATTGTAAAGATATTCCTATACCTATAGTAATTTAAAAATTAACAAGATCCCAGTAAAAATATCACTAGGCATTTTTTTTATTCCAGGAACTAGGCAAAATAGCTAGGAATACTTTGAAATCAGAGAGCATTGAAAGGAGGTTAGCTGTGCAATGTTAAGAATGATTCTTAGATTTCTGATTTTTACAACTCAGTGTTTGATGACACCATGTATTGAGGTAGAAATATATGAAAGGACTAGTTTGGAGTTCACAGAATCTAAATTCTTCTGTAAATTCCTGTTTATCTTGTTTAGGCTTTGGAGACTCTCGGATAATGGCTTTCAGTTCAGAAACAAACCAGAGCTTAAAAATCAATCATATGGCACTCGTTCTATTCTGAAGGGGATTTAACTTTTACAAGTTATTCAGCTTTTGTTTCAGGCAGGTCAGATGGGAAGGAAAGCAGGCAGAAAGGAGGATAGGGGCCTGTCAGTAATGGAAGAGCATAGGACAGGAGGCAAGGAATAGTGGGATAAATGTTTCTTTCAAGTTTCAAAGTGAAGGCATCTAAAAGAGAGATGGTTTTAAATTTTCACATTTCTATTTATTTGCCTTGGCTAGCAAATCTTTTAAGGAAGCAATTTTTAGAATCTAATTTTTAAAAAAATTTTTGTCATAGCCATTGGGAAATGCAGGCCATTGGATTTGTAGGATTTTGCTCCTTTTCATTCTTTCAGGTGAACAATTTTGTTCATATAAAAAAATTCTCCGGAGTAGCCACTGTGATATTTTAGACTCCTTGATGAAATTATGCGGCTTAGAAAAATAAATGTATAATTTAAAATTACAGTCTGAATACATGTAAGAAGCTTGAGTCTAATTTGGAGAGGGCATGGACCAAAACTGAAACAAACCCATCAGAGTGTGGCAATGTTGATCAAATGTATTATTTGTACACATTGTGTCTTTGGATCTCAACCTCATGGTTGTCTCAAACTGGAGATTTGAAAAATCTGAAATTTTAGAAGGATGGAAGGTTTGGAGGCAGTCTCTCCCAGAGACAATTTCTCTCATGAAGAAAACAAGAAAAAAAACTGAGTAAAGTTTTTGTGATATTTCGACAAGTGACCCAGGGCAAAAGTTTTTACTGTAAGGATGCTGGTGCAATGAGAACAGCTGAACCCATCACTTGGGCCTAACTCAAGGATAGATTTTAGTGGCTTATGCCTGTTCACTTCCCTAGGAACTTCTTACAGATTTACCACAAAAAGTGACAAAGACAGGTATATATTAATAGTAGTATTGTTAGTATATAAGACAGATTTCCCCCTAGCATACAAGTTTTCAAATCTGATCAGATAAAGAAAAGATTACTAAAAGTGTTCTACATTCCTAGAAGACAGAGTAACTTAGCATTTGGGAGCTCAACAAAAGCAAATCAAAGCTCAGACTCCACACCAATACTCATTTACTTTACTATTGCAGTCAGAGAGACCTCTGAGGGCAGATGCTCAAAGGGTCTCAGCAGAGTTTGCTGTTTCTAAGTTGAGGATCTTAGCTGTGGCAGCAATGGGGTCTTTTGGATCTTAGTGGACTTTTAGGATTGTCAGCTGCCAACTCACCAAATGTCCATCACAATAACTGAATAATCTGCTGATATCAAGCAAAGTGGAGTTTATGACATAACACAGTAAAGGAGAGCACCACCTTTCCAGTCTTAGTATTGTCTCTGAAAGGGGACGGTTAAGGGCAGATATTGATAGGGTGTTGGGATCTAGGCTTGAGTGTTTTAAGGGAGGACTTTCAATGTAGGAATCTAGTCAGCAGAGTTTGTAAGATAAAAGTTTAGGATTAATGAACAGAAAGGCCAGGGTTTTAAAAGAAGTAAATAGTTTGATAAGTAAATAATTATTTGGTAAGGAAAGGATTTGTTCAGTTGTGTGATCTGTTGTCCTGACAAGGGAAATGTTTGCACAGATTATTACCTATTGTTTCAAGAAGGTAGCTGATTGATGATTGAGTGGTCTGTGGTTCAATTAAATGATTTATGGGAAGGTCTTGAAAAAATTAATGAAGTTATTTACTTATTTATAGCTTTTATTTTCCTGGACAGGAATTTCTTTAGGAACTCACGAGAAAGTCATGTTGAAGTAGGTGGGCTTTAGTTCCTTGTTCTGATAGTTAAGTTATATGAGGTCTCATGTTCTAGATGGTACAGTTATAAGTTGTTCAGCATGTTCCATCAGCATGGGTCCTTGGGCAATTTTGTGAAGTATAATTTCTCTTGCTAAACTGCATTACTATATAGCAGAGGGAAAACGAACCTTTATTATGTTAAGGTACTGATTTCCAAACTTAATTTGCTACTGCAACATAGCCTAATATACTGTAGCATAGACTGATATAGTATATATTCTCTTCTTGCTCCTCTTTTTTTTTTTTTTTGAGACAGAGTCTCACTCTGTTGCCTGGGCTAGAGTGCCTGTGGCGTCAGCCTAGCTCACAGCAACCTCAAACTCCTGGGCTCAAGCGATCCTCCTGCCTCAGCCTCCCAGGTAGCTGGGACTACAGGCATGCGCCACC
>CAUYSK010073878.1:0-11650 GCA_963575035.1 Avahi laniger | reverse complement strand
ACTCTCACACTTTCAGACTCAGATCAAAAATCACCACCTCTCAGAAGCCTGCCCAGACTCCCTAAGGAAAATCAATGGCTTCTTCCTTTGTTTCTAACTACTGCATTTTTAGTATTGTCACACTATTTTGTAAACGCTCCTTCTGGCTCTTGAATGTCGCGTAAGGACCTGACACGTATTTTACTGAGTAACTGTGAACGCCATATCAGGTAGGCAACAGAGCGTATGGACAACATCTGCCACAGAGCTCAGTCGTGGGAGTGGGTCTTTATTAAATATAATTTTACTTTGAAGGTCAAGGTTTGACACGGAAGATAGCCATGCAGAGAAAAGCCACGCTGTGATTGTGTCTACACTGACACATTCAGAGTTTGTGGCCTGCCCTCTAAGATCACTGACACAGGTATATAAAACTTTTTTTTTTTTTTTTTTTTTTTTTAATTTTTTAAATTTATTTCAGCATATTATGGGAGTACAGATGTTTCTATTACATATGTTGCCCTTGCCCCCACCTCCCTCCCTAAGTCCGAGTTTCAAATATGTCCATCATTTGGGTGGTGCACATTGCACTCTTTGTGCATGCATATACCCCTCCTCTCCTCCCTCCTCCCCCCTCCCTCCTCCCCCCGTCCAACGTCCAATAGATGTTATTCTTATATGTGCACTTATGTGTTGATCAGTTAATATCAATTGATGATGAGTACATGTGGTGCTTGTCTTTCCATTCTTCGGATACCTCACTTAGTAGAATGCATTCATTTTACATAAATTTTAGCTTAAAAAAACTGAAACCAACATAAGTTCATCTCAGACTTGGCACAAAATAGGCGCTCAATTCACATTGCATTAAATGATGGATGGAAGAATGCTTTCATTATCCAATCTTCACACAGCTTCAAAAAAATGTTTTAAATAAAAAAAAATTTAAAAAGAGGAAGGCCTCATGGAAGAAGGGGGGTTCTACTATGTCTTGGAAGGATAACAAAGAAAAAGCATTCAAAGCAGATCAAATAGACTTATTAAAAAGACATAAAAAGAAAAGGTAAACAGCATATAAGGAGAAGAGGTTAAAAAAGTCAATATAGCCAGGTATGGTGGCTCATGCCTATAATCCCGGCACTTTGGGAGGCCAAGGCAGGAGGATAACTTAAGGCCAGGAGTTTGAAACTGGCCTGGACAACACAGTGAGACCTTGTCTCCACAAAAAAATTAAAAAATTAGCCAGGCAGAGTGGTGCACACCTGTAGTCCTAGCTAATTGGGAGGCTGAGGCAGGAGGATCACTTGAGCCCAGGAGTTCAAGGCTTCAGTGAGCTATGATCCCACCAGCTCACTCGAGCCTGGTGACAGAGTGGGGCCTTGTCTCTTAAAAAAAAAAAAAAAAAAAACAAACACATAAACCAAGATCAATATAGCTAGAGTATGGAAGAACTGTAAAGTCTTGCTGTGCCATGTTTGAAAAGATTAGTTAAAAAATAAGGAAACAAAATTTTCAGTGAGGGTGTTATAAAGTCAACCACACCATAAAATGAAAGTATTTAAGTAAATGATAGTTAATATCCTTTCTAGGTCTAAATTTCAAATGATGGCACTCATATAGACAACTAGTTTTAAAGTAAAAGGTGTTCATTAAAAGCATGTTTCATCAATCTCATGTGGAATTTATTACGACTTTTAAGGTAGTTTAAAACTACCTGTCTAAACAACAACTTTAAAACATACTTACTCTTTCTAAAATTTTTACCCAAAGGGAGTATGGAATGCGGGGAAGGGGAAGAGGGTAAGACACCAAGATATTCAGTATTACATCCTGTCCGAATTCCAAAGTAATTTAACTAAACACTTTCAAAAGGAAAACCCAAGTATTTTAGTAGCACTCTCAAAAGCTGAGTCATAATTTCACTGATAATAATTTGTAGCACTTTGTTATTCATAGTCTTTATAGAGCATAACTGGCTGTTTTCATTATATTTGTTCAATAAGAATGTATTGATTACTGGTCATGGTGGCTCACATCTGTAATCCCAGCATTTGGGAGACCAAGCAGGAGGATCCCTCGAGCCCAGGAGCTTGAGGTTGCAGTGAGCTATGACGGTGCCATTGCACTCTAGCATGGGCAATGGAGCAAGATCGCCTCAAAGAAAAAGAAGAAACAAAAACCTAGAGAAATTAAGACATTTAGCCAAATCACACAAAGTGTAGCAGCACAGGAATTAAACTCATGTCTCATGATTTATTTATTAATTTATATTCACTCATTCAATATATACATAAACCCTTCTCATTCACCCTAACTTTTTTTAACTCACCCATGACAGCAACAATTACATCAAATCAGGCCAGGTGAGGTGGCTCACACCTATAATCCTAGCACTCTGAGAGGCTAAGGCGAGAGGATTGCTTTAGGTCAGGAGTTCGAGACCAGCCTGAGCAAGAGCCAGACCCCTGTCTCTACTAAAAATAGAAAAAAATTAGCTGGACGTGGTGATGCACATCTATAGTCCCAGCTACTCGGGAGGCTGAGGCAGGAGGATCTCTTGAACCCAAGAGTTTGAGGTTGCAATGAGTAGGCTGATGCCACGGCACTCTATCCCAGGCAACAGAGCAAGACTCTTGCCTTAAAAAAAAAAAAAAAAAAAAAAATTATACCAAATCAGAAGTTGGGGAAGTCACAAAATGTATGGTGAAGAAAACAGCCAATAAATACTTTTATTTCCTGAGGTGCGTAGGCCCTTTTTCAAGGAAATTGGCCTAAAACTCTAGTTCTCTCCTGGAAAATTAATCTTATCTAAACCCAAATTAATGATAAAGAATAGTTCGATGGTTTCAGTATGTAGAGAATACAGAAAGAAAGAACTATCATTCTCATGTCAACATCATAAATACCTATGAATATCAAGTATTTAGGTAGTGCTATATTACTAATATTAAACCCAATTATTAGGTCCAACATTTTTTCATCAACTTCATATCTCAGTGTGTTTCCAGAAGATATTAACTTTAAACATTTTCATTTGGAGATTCTCACAAAGACCAATTAAATAAACACTGCTGAAAACTGTCTGAAAGCAGTTGTTTCAATTCTAAGATTCGATTAATGTATATAGAGAAATAATTTATCTTCTCTAGGAAAGCAATCTCAGGTTACTAAGGTTGTCCATCATCTGTTAATTCAGATAAAACTTTACTTCCATAAATTACCCTTGGGCTACATAACAGGAGTATTGGTAGTAAAGAGAAAGAGACTGAGAAAGAGCCTCTTTGCAAATAGAGGCCAATTTAAACTTAGGCCACCAGTACCACATAATTACATGTTCTATAAAGAATGTAAAACTGACTACATTTAATTTAATCACCTTTGAAATGAAAATTAAGAGTATAAGCCCCAGAGTCAAACTACCTAGGTTTAAATCCCAGTTCCACCACTTACTTACTCTATCATACTGGGCAAACTGTTTACCTTCTGTGCCTCAGATTCCTTACCTGGAAGATAAGGATTATAATAGTACCTACCCACATAAGAATTATGATGAGGATTGCATTAGGTAGTGTATGTAAAGCACTTCGAACAATTCCTGAAATACAGTATTAGCTGCTGCTAGTAGTAGTAGTATTGCTATTATCTCATGCCCTACTAGACTATCAGTTCGAATGTGTGGCTCAAACACACAATAGTTTCCTAAGCAGATCTTGCCATTCATTCATTCATTTATGAATTTACTTATTCATTTTATTTATTTATTTAGAGACGGTCTCATTGTTGCCTGGGCTACAGTGCAGTGGAATAATCATAGCTCACAACTCCAAACTCCTAGGTTCAAGCAATCCTCCTGCCTCAGCCTCCCAAGTAGCTAGGACTACAGGAGTACCCCACAACACCTCAGTTAATTTTTCTACTTTTTTGTAGAGACAAGGGCCTCACTGTGTTGCTCAGGCTGGTCTTGAACTCCTGTATTCAAGTGAAACTCCCACCTCAGCTTCCCAGAGTGCTAAGATTACCGGCATGAGCCACAGAGCCTGGCCTTGAGGGATTTTTAAATTAGTGCTTTTAAGAAGCATATAAATCACAAGTTGTTTTTTTGTTTTGTTTTGTTTTGACTGAGTCTGGATCTCTCCCCCAGGCTGGAGTGCAGTGGTGTCATCATAGCTCACTGCAACCTCAAACTCCTAGGCTCCTGCCTCAGCCTTCCAAGTAGCTGAACTACAGGCATGCGCCACTATGCCAAGCTAATTTTTCTATTTTTTGTAGACACACAGTGGTGCTCTTGCTCAGGCTAGTCTCAAACTGCTGGCCTCAAGCAATCCTCCCACCTCGGCCTCCCAGAGTGCTAGGATTACAGGCCACAGCAATTGGCCAATCACAAGGTTTTATTAAGTGATCCTCCTATGGAAACTCTTAAAAGTATTTCCACATGTACATTTTTTTAAAGCATGATCAGTCCATATTCATCCTAACTAAAGTGATCTCTCCAGAAATTACTTATGCATAAAAAGAAGGCAGGCTTACAATGATTACTTTGATGGAAACAGTATCTTAAGGAGATACAGCCCGGACTTGAGGTAAATTGAATACTGTACTTAACAAACCATGGTTTAGAACTTGCAATTTTCTACTGATTATGATTTCCTCAATTAAGAAAACATGTATAAAACAAAAAATCAGAAAGTAAGTTGAGGAGAGGGAGGGCAAAGCTAACTTGAAACAGACATGGAACAACTTTCTGCTGATCATTTGTATCGATTAAGTCACAGCTCTGAATATTATTCATCCCAGATTCCACATAAGAATCAGAGGTCACCCAAAAAAAAAAAAAATGGATAAAGAACGGAAACAACTTCACTGAAAGGAAATATTTAAAGGTTAATGATCATATTTTAAATCTTCCACTAGTGGTCAAATAAATACAAATTTCAGAAACCAGTTACTTAGTTGGGCGTGGTGGTATGTGCTGATAGTCCCAGCTACCTGAGAGGCTGAGGCAGGCAGATCACTTGAGCCCAGGAGTTTGAGGTTGCAGTGAGCTATGATGATGCCACTGCACTCTAGTCCAGGCAACAGAGCAAGACAGGACAGGACCGCATGGGACCAGACAGGACGGGACAGGAAGGGAAGGGAGGAAAAAAAGAAACCAGTTACTATTAATATTTTCTCCCTATAAAATTAGATTGTTTTTTCTTTAATAAAGATGGGCCCAGGTTGGTCTAGAACTCCTGGCCTCAAGCAACCTTCCCACCTTGGCCTCGCAAAATTACAGGAATGAGCCACCACATCCAGCCAAATTAGCAAATATTTTTAAATAATAACACTGCTGGTAACTCAATCTGATACATTACTAATGGGAATGTAAACTGGTACAACCTTTCTAGATAGCAATTGTGCAATGTCCTGCTCTCTTGAGAGCCCTAGAAATGTTAATACACTTTGACTTGATACTTCCACTTACAGGAATCTATTCCAAAAATATAGAAATACAAAGATCTATATTTAGCAACATTCACTTAAGTTTTATTTATAATAATTGGAAATTAATAAACAATGTAGGGCTGGGGTGCATGTCTGTAGTCCTAGCTACTTGGGAGGCTGGCACCAGAGGATCACTTGAGCTCAGAAGCTTGAGGTTGCAGTGAGCTGTGGTGACGTCATGCACTGTAGCCCAGGCAACAGAGCGAGATCCTGTCTCAAAAAACAAAATAGAATAAACAATCTAAATGTGAACACTATGAAAATTGGTTCCATAAATGATGATTATATCGATTAATGGAATATCCTTCAGTTGTTTTAAAATGTTCTCAAGGCTGGGCACGGTGGCTCACGCCTGTAATCCTAGCACTCTGGGAGGCCAAGGCAGGCAGACTGAGCTCAGGAGTTCGAGACCAGCCTGAGCAAGAGCCAGAACCCGTCTCTACTAAAAAAATAGAAAGAAATTATCTGGACAACTAAAAATATATAGAAAAAATTAGCCAGGCATGGTGGCGCATGTCTGTAGTCCCAACTACTCGGGAGGCTGAGGCAGCAGGATCACTTGAGCCCAGGAGTTTGAGGTTGCTGTGAGCTAAGATAACGCCACGGCACTCACTCTAGCCAGGGCAACAGAGTGAGAATCTGTCTCAAAAAAAAAAAAAAGAATATTCATCAAAATAACAAACAACTAGTATTATTTCAGATATGAATATTCAACTTATCAAATGAAGTCAAAGACCTTCAGGGTATCCTAACAAATCTATAATCAAGAAAAAGTTACAGAATTCAGTTCAATGCAAATATATACCAGCCATATTTAATTTAAACTAGAGAAAATTATTAAATGATTAAGTGATTTTCCACAGGACTGAGCTCAGCTTTTTTACAAAGCAACAAAAGAAGAGAGGAAAGGCACTATCAGAAGTCAAGCCAGCAACCTGATTTCCCAGGAAATTAGTTCTTACTTGGCAAAGTGCTGGCCTCTAAAGAAGCAAAACTCTGCAAAAAAAGATGAGACACATAAAACTCGAATACTCTGTAAAAAATATATGCTTTTCCCTTTGCTCGTAAGATCTCCAAAAGAGAATAATTAACACCTAATAAAAACATAAGGAAAAAATTAAAAGCCCAATTTAGAATTAAGCTTTCTATAAACAAAGAATAAGTTTCTTTCTTTCAAAATGCTAAATCTTACAAGTTGTAAGATTATATTTCTATTATTCTTAAAATTAAAAGAATAATATCATGTCATTTCTAACTTTCAATTATTAATAGGATTATATGGAAAAGTAAACTTTAATATTAATTATAGTAATTATGGACTTTAAATATATTAAGGTTAACAAAAATACTTATAACTTTTCCATAATGTTTTTAGTTATCACTACAGAACATTTCCTTGAATTTCCAAATTAAAAAATTAAGCTGTAGTATTTGATCTTCCTTCAGAAAAAGGCTACGTGTAATAATCCAAAAGAAGAGTCTTCTTACGATAAAAAGGATGATAGGATAGATGAATTAAAGAGCGGGAGGGAGAAAGGAACAGGTTATAACAGAGGCTCTTCTTCCATTAAGTCACATGTTTAAATCAAAGACCTGACCCTGATTTCCATTAAATGATCCAGCACTGAAGCTTCTGTAGAACTAATGATACGAGGTTGCCCAGTAGGCAGAGAAATGGCAGTCAAGTATAAGGGAATGCAAGGATGAAATTATACAACTTGTAAACTTAAATCAGTGGGTTCATTTATAACCGATTCTTGAAATTCTAAATGGCTTTCCTCATTAATATGACCCTAACTGCCACACTAGACCAAAAAAAGATCAACAAATTGGTACTTGGAAAAAATTATAATAACAAAGCAGAAAAATTTTTTTAAACTTTGTAATAAACCAATAAACAAAAAGTAAAGGTCTCAACAAATGGTGCTGGACAACTGGATGTCCACATGCAGTAGAATTAAGTTGTGCCCCTTCCCCACAACACACACAAAAATTGCCTCAAAATGGATCATAGACTTAAATGTAAGAGCTAAAACAGTTCATGACCTTGGATAAGGCAACGATTTCTCAGATATTATACCAGAAAGTATATTGTACCAAAAGTACAAACAAAAAAACTTCATCAAAATGAAAATTCTTGTGTGTCAAAGGACAAAAGAAAGTGAAAGCCCACAATATGGGAGAAAATATTTACAAATCATGTCTGATAAGGGACTTTTATCCAGAATATATCAAGAAATTTTATATCTTATAACTCAATAATAAAAACCCAATTTTTTAAATGGGCAAAGGATCTAAATAAACACTTCTTCAAACAAGATATAAAAATGACCAATAAGCATATGAAAAGATTCTCAACATCATTAGCCATCAGGGAAATGCAAATTAAAACCACAATGAATTTCTACTTCACACCCACTAGAATAGCTCAAATCAAAAAGAACAGAGATGTGGTGCCTGTAGTCCTGGCTACTCAGGAGGCTGAGGTGGGAGGATCACTTGAGCCCAGGAGTTCCAGGCTGCAGTGAGCTATGATTGCACCACTGCACTCCAGTCTTCCTGGGCAACAACAGAGCCAGATCCTGTCTCTAAAAAAAATAAAAAATAAAAAAAGAGATAATAACAAATGTTGCTAAGGATGTAGAGAAAGAACCTTCATGCTGACGGGAATGTAAAATGGTTTAGCTGCTTTATAAAACTTCAAAAGAGTTACTATATGACCAGGAAATTCTGCTACTAGGTATATACCCAAAATAAATGTAAACATTTATCCACATAAAAACTTGTACATGAATGTTTATATCAGCTTTATTTGAATAGCCAAAAACTGGAAATAATCCAATGTCTATCAGCAGGAGAAGAGATTTTAAAAATTGTAATACATCCATATAATGGAATACTACTCAAGCAAGAAAAAAGAATTACTGATGCACAAAACAACATGGATAAACCTCAAATTAATTAGAGTGAAAGAAGCCAGACACCCTTTCTCGAAAATGAATATACACTACATGATTCTATTTATATAAAATTCTAGAAAATGCAAAGTAACCTATAATGACAGACAGCAGATCAGGGGTTGTCTCTGGGAGTGGGAAGGGAGAGATGGATTACTAAGAGGCACAAGGAAACTTTTGGAGTGATGATTACATTCCTTACCTTAGTTGCAGTGTATACATATGTAAAAACTCATCATGCTGTACACTTTAAGTATGTGCAATTGCACTGTATGTCAATTATACTGGAATAAAGCTATCAAAAATATGTATATGCCATGATGGGCAAAGAAAAGTATACTAGTTTTTCTTACCCAAACATGCCATTTCAAAAACAAATGAAAAAAAGCAAGCTGAAAGCTTTAAAGTATGACAGAAGTCAAAATATTTAACTGACCCTCATATGGTAACAGCTGAATTTTCAGGTTCCATTGACGGTGCAAATAGTCGAAAAACAAACTAAAGCTACTCTAAATTCAGTATAGCCTTTAAAATAAACATTTTTTTCAAATACATATACATATATGTTTAGAACATAATACTTTAGTCTACACATGTTTGATGAACATAATAGATATGAGAACTCTTAGACTAACTGCAGAAAACATCCACCCAAACCCAAAGATTTGCAGGTAACAAATTGAGAACTATTGATAAAGATATTCAATGCCAAGGAGATTCAATACAGTACTTAAATAGTAGCTTAAATAAAACAGAGATCAAACCTAATGAAAATTTTATCTAATAGGTTCCATAACTATACTTTTTTTTTTTCCTGGCTTCCTCATTTGTACATAGCTATACTTCATAATCCAAAAGAATTTAGAGATTAGCTGTAACACCGCTAACCTGGGTGTGGATAATTAAGAATTTACTATGACTTAGAGGCGAAAATACAGCAGAATTAAAGATTCAAGTTTTTCTACAGATGAACTAGACTGAAAATATGACAAAGCCAAGAAGAATTTGAGATTCCTTTTCAGGTCTAAATGAAGTTTAAGTTTCACAATACAATTTAATATAAAAGACTCTTTTATGATCCATATAAAAATGATTTTACCTCCTATCTGCTTCATTAAAAAGCTGGATCCTTACAAGAACAGCTAAATTTACATGAGCTAAGCACTATGTCAAATTGTTTAACTTTACATGGATTATCTCATATAATCCTGAAAGTGATTTATTTTGCAGATGACAAAACTAAAGCTAAGAGAGTTAACTTGCCTAAGGAAGTACAGCTGAATTTGAACTCAGGCAACAGTTGTTTATTTTACCATACCATCTCCTTTAGTTGATGATATCACAAACTGCTAGCCCCCAATCATTCATCAGTACATTTATGTACATCAGAGAATAGCAAAAAAAAAAAGTTATGATCGCAAAAAATTTACAATTTTATGAAGAAATAAAATCTAATATCACAAAATAACTTTTTAAAAAATCCTCAATATGACAAAATACTGAACTGTATGGTTTCTAAAATTAGTTGAGAATATTACCAAAAGATATTAAGAAATGAACAGCATTTGATGTAACATGTTTGTTAACATTTTTAGAAATGACCAGTCATGTAAATGAACATTTATAGTTCATTTTCCTGCCTTGCATTTTCTTGCTATATTTTCAGTATAGCATTTGGGACTGCTGTCAAAAGTAAGGACTGCTTTCAAGAGTAAGGAAGACTTGGCTATTATAGAAGTATTCCTTCATACTACCAAAAATAAATAATTTTCAAAAATAAGAATGAATCAACTCTTTAAAATAATCATTCAAAAATTATTGTGCCTGTAGTCCCAACTACTCAGGAAACCGAGGTGGGAGGATTGCTCGAGCACAAGAGCTCACGATCAGCCTGGGCAATATAGCAAGATCCTGTTTCTAAAAAGAAAAAAAAAATTATATCACTGATGAGATTTAAAAGCGCATTACATCATAAATGTGATGGAAATTATACACCCGTTTTTGTCAGGGACAATTTAAGACATAATATAGCTTTTAACAGCTTTCTACAAATACAGAAAGATTTTTCTTTCACCTTTGACCAAATCCTTAACTAAGGAAGGAAGAAGGTATAGGGCTTAACTTCTGAAATAAATCTACTTCTATTTGAATTGTGAAGAGAAACGTATCACCTCCAGGGAAAAATAAACTGACCCTATCTGGCATTCAGAATTAATTTAAAGTCATTAATAATATAATTAAATAGGCCAGGCACGGTGGCTCACGCCTGTAATCCTAGCACTCTGGGAGGCCAACGCTGCTGGATCATTTGAGCTCAGGAGTTCGAGATCAGCCTGAGCAACATAGTGAGACTCTGTTTCTACAAAATAATTAAAAAATTAGCCAACTGTGGTGGCCCACACCTGTAGTCCTAGATACTTGGGAGGTTGAAGCAGGAAGATAGCTTGAGGGGAAGAGTTTGAGGTTGCAGTGAGCTATGATCAGGCCACTGCACCCCAGTCTGGGCAACAGAGCAAGACTGTGTCTCAAAAAATAAACAAGGCCGGGCGTGGTGGCTCACGCCTGTAATCCTAGCACTCTGGGAGGCCCAGGCAGGCGGATTGTTTGAGCTCAGGAGATCAAAACCAACCTGAGCAAGAGCAGATCCCCGTCTCTACTAAAAATAGAAAGAAATTAATCTGACAACTAAAAATATATAGAAAAAATTAGCCGGGCATGGTGGCGCATGTCTATAGTCCCAGCTACTCGGGAGGCTGAGGCAGGAGGATCGCTTAAGCCCAGGAGTTTGAGGTTGCTGTGAGCTAAGATGACGCCACGGCACTCACTCTACTCTAGCCCGTGCAACACAGTGAAACTCTGTCTCAAAATAAATAAATAAATAAACAAACAAATATCAAGTTGACTGATGAGAAGCCAAATAAATAAATAAGATTTTATCCATTTTATCATGCTTCCTCTGCACACAAATTATGCCTTTTCCAATTTCATAATATAGCAGATATAAGTATACTTCTGTCATCAGCAGGCTATTCTATGGTTCTGTGATCCTAGGTTGAAAAACATTTTATCTTTTTTTCTTTTTTAATTTTATTTATTTATTTTTTTTTTTTGAGACAGAGTCTCACTTTCTTGCCTGGGGCGAGTGCCGTGGCGTCAGCCTAGCTCACAGCAACCTCAAACTCCTGGGCTCAAGCGATCCTACTGCCTCAGCCTCCCAAGTAGCTGGGACT
>CAUYSK010073877.1:0-121560 GCA_963575035.1 Avahi laniger | reverse complement strand
CTGCTTCTCTCTCCCACAGTGGGAGGGACTGTGTCTGAACTCAGCTTCTCACTGGACTGGTAGCCTTCAAGAATTCCAAGTGGTGAGCAAACTGGCATTTTCTAGAACTTTCCCTAAATATCTGGCAACCAAGCTAAGAATGCTTGCCACCTGAATCTAAAATTTTTATTTCTCTCATGTGTTGCCTTATGATAAGGAAAGAAGCCTGGGCTGTTACACATCCTGCCTCCCAGCCCCAGTGGTGTGTCCATCTGGGTCTCTGCCCAGGTTCTCAGAGAAAGGGGACCCTGCTTTTGTTGGCCCTGCTCACCATGAATGCGAGCCTGCTCTAGGTGGGGTGTGTGTGTGTGTGTGTGTGTGTGTGTGTGTGTGCGCGCGCGCGCATGTGTGCCTAAGCCCTTAGCTCAACAGGCAGGAAGAGGGAAAGAGAGCTCCTGGAAGAGCTTAGATGTGAAAAGGACCCAATTCGGGTTGGGTGATCCTAGCAGAGACGGATGTAGGCAGGGGTTGGGGTTGGAAGCCAGGGTTGTGAAGACGGTTTAATGATGCCTGTAGGAGGAGGCAGTGCCGTGCAGGGGAACCTCAGGTGGGTGGTCTCCAGTGCAACAAACAACCGTAGCAGAAACCTGGGTCCCTGATGAGTATGGAGCTGGCACACCAGACATACACCACCCACTTGGGATTTTATATGAGTGAGAAGTAAACTTTCATCTTGTTTAATCAATTGCAATTTCAGTTTCTGCTATTTGCAGCTAAACGTAATACCAATCTTATTCAAGCTATTTCGGAGAAAAGGAAAATGGAGAAATCTATACAACTTGTCTTAGGAGATAAAAGATTGAATAGGGACTGTTCAAGCAAAGTTACAGGCCAATTTCACATGTGAAGCTTGATGTAAAATTCTAAAAACCGAAAGAAAGGAAGAAAAAAAAAGGAAAGAAAGAAGAGCATGTTAGACACCATATTAAAGCACCATATTAAAAAACACACTACATATGACCATTTCCTAGGAGTATAAGGGTGGCTTAACATTAAGAAATCTTTTTATATAATACACTAATTAACAGGCTGAAGGAGAAATAGGATCTAAAGATCATCTTAAGAGATTTCAAGAAAAAAACATTTAATAAAACATCACCCATGTATGATTTTTTTAAAAAATAAAAATAAGGTCACTGGGCTAGAAGGGAGCTTTCTTACCACAAAGGGTGTTCATGTAGAACAGTAATTACCTTTCTTTGAGGGTTGCAGACACAACCTGAGAAGCTTGGTAAAAATACAAAGTTCTAGGCCCTTTCCCTTTTCAAGAAACCTGGCATCTGTATTCTTTTTAATTCTCCAAGTAATTCTGACAGACACCAAATTTGAGAATCGCTAGTGTAGAAATTATAACACACGTTACATTTGATGGTGAAACTTTAGCTATAGTCTCATTAAAGTCATAAACAAGGTGAGGATGACTGCTGTCATCTCTGGAGCTCTTAACCACAGCAGTCAGAAAAGAAGAAGAAATAAAAATAAGAATTGATTCCATATGAATTTTAGAATTTTTTTCTATTTCTGTGAAGAATGTCATTGGCACTTTGATAGGGATTGCATTGAATCTGTAGATTGCTTTGGGCAGTGTGTCATTTTAATGATGTTAGTTCTTCTGATCCATGAGCATGGGATGTCTTTCCGTTTACTTGTGTCCTCTTCACTTTCTTTCATCAGTGTTTTATAGTTTTCCTTGTAGAGGTCTCCCACCTCTAATTCTCATACTTTTTATATTTTATTTTTTAATTGACACACAGTAATTGCACATGTGTGTAGGGTACATGGTGATGTTTCAATACATATAATGCATAGTGATCAGATCGGGTGATTAGCATATCCATCATCCAAAGGAAAGAAATCAGTATATTGAAGAGACATCTGTACCCTCACGTTTATTGCAGGACTATTCACAATAGTCAAGATATGGAATCAACCCAAGTGTCAAACAACAGATAAACGGATAAAGAAAATTTGGTATATATACAAAATTGAATACTATTCAGCCATAAAGAAAAATGAACTTCTGTTTGTGGCAACATGGATGGAACTGGAGAGCATCATGTTAAGTTAAATAAGCCAGGAACAGACAACTAAACACTGCATATACTCACCAATATGTGGAAGCTAAAAAAAAGTTGATTTTGGGGGAAAAGGGAGAAAAAAAAATTGATCTTATAGAAGTAAAAAGTAGAACAGAGGATACTGGAGGCTAGAAAGGGTGGGGGAAGGTGGGGATAGGGAGATACTGTCAAAGGATCAGAAATTACAGATAGGAGGAATAAATTCTAGTGTTCTATAGCAGCGGTCCCCAACCTTTTTGGCACCAGGAATCAGTTTCATGGAAGACAATTTTTCCATGGACTGGGGGAGGGAGGCTGTTTTGTGGGAAAGTGGAGCTCAGGCAGTGATGCCAGCAGTGGGGAGTGGCTGTCAATACAGATGAAGCTTCACTAGCTTGCCTGCTGCTCACCTCCTGCTGTGCAGCCCCTGGTTCCTGCCTTCGTGCCATGGAAGACAGTTTTTCCACAGATGGTGGGGTGGGAAATGGCAGAGCTCTGTGGCCCGGTCCCTAATAGGCTGCAGACTTATACCAGTCTGCAGTTCTATAGCACTGTAAGATATATTATATAGTTTCAAATAGCTAGAAGGAGGATGTTGAAAGTTTTCAAAGCAAAGAAATGATTATAATAGAGTTCAGCAAGGTCATTGGAAATAAGATTAACATATATAAATAAACAGGATTCTTAACATTTGTAACAGTACATTAGAAAGTATATAGTATATAAAAAGTCTATTCACAATAGCAACAAAACCTTTAAAGTATTTAGAAATAAATATTATTAGATACAGGCATATACTTTGTGCAGGAAATTATAAAATCTTTTGAGGGATACAAAGGAAGACCTGATAAAAAGAAGAACTCTACCATATTTGTAGACAGATGTTTATTCTCTCCAAAAATAGAAATCAAATGCCATTCTTACAAAAATCCCAATAGGTTTTGTTTGGGTTGGGGGTTGGGGAAGACTAGATTAGGTGGTCCTGGAATTTATATGGGAGAGCAAACAACTAAGAACAACAAAGACAAATCTGAAGAAAAGGAACAAGAATTGGAATAAGATATAAAAATTAGGATAGCATGATGTTGGTGCAGAGCTAGATAAAATGACTAACAGATCAGAATAGAGAGTCCAGAAACAGACCTATGCAATTATGGAAATTCCATTATGACAAATTGGGAGACCCTCTCCTTCGGAGAAAGGATGATCTATTGCAAAACTGTCCAATAGAAATACAATGTCAGCCACTCTTATAATTTAAACTTTTCTAGTAGCCACATTTCAAAAAGTAAAAAGAAACAGGTAAAAGAAATTTTAATAATATATTTTAACACCAACTATCCAAAATATTATCATGACATGTACTCATCATAAAATTATTGACATATTTTACATTTTTTGTACCAAATCTTGGAAATTCAGTATGTATTATACACTTACATCTGGATTTGGACAAGTTACATTTCAAATGCTCAATATCTATATGTGGCTGGTGGCTACAATATTGGACAGCACACTTCTATTCAACAAATGGCACTAAGCTAATTTGTTGTCCAGATGAGAAAAAAATAGTTTCCTACCTTGCAACATAATTCCAGACAAAAATATCGAAACTATAACTTGGATACTTTTATAAAAATATAAGAAATAGCTTTATGATTTTGGGGTTAGGATGAATTTTATAAGTAAGATACATAAAGCACAAACTATAAAGGAAAAGATTGATCATTTATGCTGGCAGAAGATATGTACAATGCATGTGACTGTTAAAGAAATAGTCTGGGATTTATAAAGAATTCCAACAAATCAGTAGGTGTAAAGAAGAACTGAATAGAGAAAGAGTAAAAGTTATGAATGGCTAATTCATAAAAGAGACATTAAATGGTCATTTAATGAAAAAAGATGCTAAACTTCAATGGTAATCAAGGAAATGCAAATTAAAACAAAAAGATATCATTTTATACTAACAGATTAGGAAAAATATTTAAGCCTGATAATGCTAAGTGTCAATAAGGATGCAGAGAATGGGGATTCTCAAATACTGCTGATGAGACCATAGAAACTAACCCAGTCACTTTGAGGAGCATCCAATAAAGCCAACGGGCCTGCTCTGTGGCCTATAATTCCACTCCTAGCTCATGCATTCTTCAACAAAATGTCTGTGGAAATGCTGTTCTCAATAGAAAAGAAGGAAACAACCTAACTATCTACTTATAGCAATGAGATAAATTACTTAATAAAATATTTTAGAACAGTTAAAATGGATAAAGTAGATCTCTATGTAGCAACATGGATGCATTTCAAAAACATACGAAGGAGAATTAAAAATAAGGTGCAGAATGATAATGTAGAGTATGGTACCATGTCTATAAAACATGGCATACATTGAACATACACAGTAAGGAAAGTGCCAACGAATGGAGAAGAAGAAAGGAGAATGGGATCAAGTCATTTAATGTATTCTGAATTTTTAAATTGTTTTAATGCAATGCAAGATTGGCAGATGTAAAGATTTTAAAGAGCTAAATTTTTAATGGTGGAGTCACTGGCATATTTATCAGGGACCTTGGCTATGAGTAGGAGATCACATGCTGGCTGGTTTAAGCAGAAGGGATTCGTTATGGGACATTAGGCAGCTTACTGAATACAGATCTTAGAAGTAATTTGGATTTGTTGACAGGTAGTACTAAAAGTCAGAGTGGATGTGATCGCTTAGGGAGAAAGCAGGTTGAGAAGCAGCGCTGGAGGGCACTCCAGCGACTTGCACAGTACAGCGGGAGACAGGCAGAGGAGCCTGAGCAGAGGATGCAGGAGAGGGTGGGACCAAGGGATGGGGGTGTGTGTGACGGTGCCTCCACACCTGCTCCCGTGTCATCTGGACCTGTGATAACCCTGTGAGGTTGGTGGGTGGAGCAGGCAGGCATTAATTTTCATGTTTCAAAGGAGAGAAACCTGAAGCTCAGAAATGTTAAAAGCCTTGATCTATGACTGAGCCAGGTCTTATGGCTTGAAATCCAGTGCTCTGGTGGCAGCACCATGCCCTTTCCACCATATCACTCAGCATGGGAGAGGCGTGGCATGGCTCCAAAGTTCATTGGGCAGAACGCGGTTGAAGTCCCTGTCACTCTCTAATTTGCCAAGCAGCAACAGTGATCATGCCTTATAACTTCGAAGCAAGGGTACGAATGGTCTAAGCGTTTTCACAAACGTTCCCCCACGTTGTTGATTTGTTAGGAAAGCATTCGTTTGCTTAGTCTGTGCTCCAAACTCTGTGCTGAGTACAGTCCATAGATGACCTTAAGCCTCACAATAACTTCATGGACTAGGAACTGGTATTAGTTCATTTTAATGACAAGGAAAATGAGGCTTAAAAAGTCAAGTAACTTTCCGTAAGTCACACTAGTAGAGAGTGATGGAGCCAGGATTTAAACAGGGGCTGTCTCGACCCGGCACCTGGCCTCCTCATGTCTACGGTGCACTAGATTCTAGCCAAATAAAGTTACTGTTATCTGTGCAATCCATTATCGAACTAGAGACTTAGATCTTAAGGTTCTCCAAACTAAGTTATTTTGAAGCTTCATCATTCCTAGTGGATAAAAGGAGGAAAAATGTCGTAAAGGTTAGGTGAGTTAAGGAGGTCTAGTCCAAAAGGAAAAGCTCTTGTTTAAGGAGAAACCTTCAAAATGTTCAGATGTTAGGCACAGCTCTAAATGATGGAGAAGAGTCAATGTGCATTTTCAGACTCCTCTGCTTCTAAATCATTTCCCTCCCCTACTGCACCAAAATGGAACATTTGAGTACGATATTTGTAGAAGGAATATGCTATTAACTTAGAAAAGTTTGGGGTGGCTATTGTGTTAGTACACTGGGATAGGGCGGTGAGCAAAGCAGACCAGATCCTGTCCTCATAAAGCCTATAGTTTAGACAATGTTATATTAGAGACAGAGTTGGTACTGTGGTTATGGGGGTGGGAACTATCGAGACTTTGGTTGTAGAAGGAGGGCTGTATCAGTGGGGAAGGTTCTACGTTTACAGCTTCTTGAGAATTTGAACAACCTCCACAATGCTGCAAACCTGTTGCCCCTTTCTTTGCCAAGAAAAAAATCTCTTAATTCTTTTTTTTTAATTTCAGCATATTACGGGGGTACAAATGTTTAGGTTACATATATTGCCTTTGCCCCACCCGAGTCAGACTTTCAGGTGTGTCCATCCCCCAGACGGTGTACGCCACACCCATTAGATGTGTATATTCCCATCCCCTCCTCCCCCGCTCCCATCTGTCCGACACCCGATGAATGTTATTCCTGTATGTGCACTTAAATGTTGATCAGTTAATACCAATTTGATGGTAGTACTTGTGGTGCTTGTTTTTCCATTCTTGTGATACTTCACTTAGTAGAATGGGCTCCAGCTCTATCCAGGATAATACAAGAGGTGCTAGATCACCATTGGTTTTTGTGTCTGAGTAGAACTTCATGGTATACAGGTATCTAAACACCTTGAATAAGTTGGATCCAGGCGTAGCTCAGGTATAAGCCCTGATATTTCTCAATTACCATTTCTCAAACTTTTGCATTGAAATTGCCTAGGGGACTTGCTAAAAAACAGATTGCAGAGTCCTGCCCCCTGATTTAGTGAGTCAGGCAAGAGAACTTGCCTTTTTAATAAAAGGGCTCCACTCTCATGACCTGATCACCTCCCAAATCTCCACCTCCAAATACCATTGCATTGGGGATTAGGTTTCAACATACGGATTTTGTGGGGACACAAACATTCAGACCACAACACTGGCTCATTTGCATTTATAAAGCATCTAACTAAGCAAACCTCTCCAAAGCACAGGTGCCTTGCATTCAGCAAAATAAATCTAAGTGGAACAAATAAACGTATTAGGACATTGTGAAGCAAACCTGCAGATGGAAGAGAGTCTTTCTGAACTGCACGCATGAGATCCTCTACATTCTATTACATTAAAATGGACCACATTTGCCCTCCCCTGTTGGTGCTCCACAGAACTCTGGTGGGGCCTCCCTGGTATTTCTCAGCTCCATGTCCCTGGGTACTCTTACTCAATCCTGTGTTTCCAACTGTTGTCTTCGGTGGGTCATTCCCAAACCCGTATCTCCAGCCCAGTCTGTTAATGCAATTTCTCCTGAAACACCTCTGCTCGAACGTGTCACAGCTGTCTCCATTTCATCGTGTCCACAGTGGAACTCCTCCTCTTCCCTGTGTCTTGTACCCTGTCCCAATAACCCTGGTTCCTCTTTCTGTGTCTTTCATTTCAGGAAACGTTTCCCAGTTGCCAAATTAAGTAACGTGGGAGTCATCCTTGATTCCTTAATCCAATCTGTGACCAGACTTTTTCAACTCTACTTCCTAAATACAGCTCAGTTGTAATCTCTGTCTTGCTACCAGCCGGTCCAGGTACCACCGTCTCAGCCCAGTCCTACAACAGGGAACATCCGACTCCCTACGCGTACCACTGCACTACTCCTGCCTGCTCACACAGTCTCTGATGGATCCACAACCAAGTAAGTCTCCCTTTAAAAATGTGAACCAGATTGTGCCATCCACCCTTTGAAACTCAATAGTGCAATGTGGTGACCTGGATCATATCCGGGAACAGGAAAAGGACACTAGTCAAAAACCTAATGCAATTTGAATAAAGCTTAAAGTTAATAGTAAATGTTCCAATGTTGGTTTCTTAGTTTTGATAAATGTCCTGTGATTATGTAAGATGTCAGCATTAGTAGAAACTGGGTAAAGGGTATACAGGAACTTTGCGTCGTATTGTTGCAACTGTTTTGGAAATCTAAAACTATTTTACAACTAATTTTTTTTTAAAAAAACATTAGTAGCTTCCATTCCCCTTAGAGTCCAAAACGCTTAACATCATCAGCTTCCTCTTTCCAGCCAGACTAAACTTATTATTTAATTCTTTTAGTGAGATAAGCCTTTTCCTTGCCTCCAGGTATTTAGTGTCTGCCCCATTAATAAATGCTTGATAAATATTGGTTGAAAATTAGTGTTATTAATTAAAAAACTATCAACTGGGAATTGATAGGATTTATGAATTTGTAAGTTCCCAGACTGGGTTTTCAGCAGGACTCAGGACAGCCCCAGCAGTCCTCCACCTGTAGGGTCTGTTTCTTTTCCACACTCCCTTCGCTGCCCTTCCCTCGGCCTCATCTCTGCCTCCCTTTTCCCGTCTAGGCTGCCGTCCTTGAATTGTGTGCCCCCTCCCAGGTGTGGAGACCAGGTCACCTGCAATGCCCATTTATGTCAGCAGGAGAAAGAAAAGAGGTCTCCTCCCATCCTCACCACACTTGTGGACCATTTAACAGTGGGTTTCTGGAAACAGTGCTGCCTCCTTCACGGTCTCACTGCTAGAGTCATTGTAATGGCAGGAATTTCGAGCCAGATAAGGGGAGCATGTCAGGCTGCCAGATGGTGGGGAAGACAGGCCTGGGCCAGCAGCCTTTAGATTAACGCAGGGTAGAGCGGATCAAGTGTTGGAATCACATTTGAGAAAAGGAGTCAGGTGAACCTCATCGCCCATTACAAAGCCCTGTTATAAGATCCGTCAGTTACTTGGACTTGGATTTAACGCACGACAAATCCTTTTCTTCTCATGCTTTTTCCCTCCCTGCCCCATGTTATATCCTTTCCAAGTCATTACTCTTAAAAATACAATAATGAGAAAGAACTATTACTAATTACCTTAGATTATAAATTTCATTTAAGACATCACAATCAGAATATTATCCTCAGTTTTTCAGAGAAGCAAACTTCCCAAGGTTATATGCAGCTGGTAATATTTATTACCAATAATAATCTGGGATTCAAACTCGGGGCTTTCTGCCTCCAAAATTCTTGTTCTGCTATCATGCAAGCAGCGATTGGCTCTAGACTCTACCTCTGCATGGAAGGCATCAATGCAGCAAGTCTGAGAGAAAGCGAAGGTAGCACCGAAGTCTTTCTAGAAGGAAGCTAGCAGAGGGAGTGGGGACTCCATGGGATGCTTCTGTTTGCTCATCGTGTTTCAGTGAGGATAGAAAATCTATTGCCAAAATCTATCTGGGAACGTTTTGAAGATTCCCCCCACCCCACCCCTCTTCCCCCAAATGACTTTCTTGCACATACTCCAAAGTGATAGACAGAAGAATTTAATAATACATGTAATGCTTTTCCTTCCATTTACACTATCATAAATTACAAAGTATTGTTCACTTCACAAAATAAAACCATTTCCAGATAATTTTTTGACAGTATCAAGAAGTACATAAGCTACAACAAACAACTCTGTACAGTTGGGAGGGAGGATATAGCAGGGACCAGGTCAAGCCACTTTGACCCCGTGTGCAGTGGAGTCCATCCGCATGGCCCTTGGGACCGTCCGGGACAGCAGCCGCACTCTGCTCCTCCTGTCAGCTCCGCCTAACACACAGCCGTTCTCTTACGGTCACTTCAGAACAAGGCTGGTGAGCAATTATGTGAATCATCTTGGACAATCAGAGGAAATGACATTGTAGTTGGATTTTAAAAAAAAAATCTAGATTTACAGTTTTGGATGTTTTAAATATTTCACTTATGTTACAAAATATAGAAATCTTGGTGTGAAAGGTTCATGCTAAGATAAATATAATCGAGAAGATGGAACTATAGAAATAAAATCATATTAAATTATTATCCATACAGAGCTACTTTTCTCAAGGAACAAATATTTGGTAAAAACCAATTTTATTCAGCTTCACTTCTTAAAATAGACTTGTTTATAAAACAAAAAGGAAAAGAAATTCAACAATTATTCTGTAGATTTGCTGTTCATCAATACAGAAATGTGGCAAAAATGCAACTTGCCATTAACAGATGAATTCAGAGGGCCTGGCTGGAAAGAAAACAGGAAAAGTGCTAACTTTTTACACAGCCCAGATACATCCAGTGTCCTCAAATAATTTTACGTAAAGCAACCACATTCAGCGATGTGCATGATATGGAAAAAACTGTGACCAATTACAAAACATACTTTGGGAATTCACACAATTTTTATGGAAAGAAAACCTGTGGATGTTTCAGACCATCCTGCAATTGCTATAAACTACACCATGCAATAGCAGAATGCCAGTGCTTACGAGCAAGAACTATCAAAAGCAGGAACACATGTGGCAGGTGAAATTTCACTGAGAAGCACTGATAAGGACAGAGGTATGTCAAGATAATACTGCATTCGTGGTCAACTTTTTTAGGGCATCACAGCAAGAACATGGGACAAGGTACACAGGGTAATAATCAATGCACTGCATTGAGTTCTATTTGCTAAAATAAAATACCATTCTTGCAGGTAAAATAAAAATACATTTTACAATATAGGTTTCATTTAACATTTAACAGATAGAATTGTCTTCTTTTTGTAAGTGGAAATGTATACCTGTATCAAGTACCTTTATGAATTAAGTTCCCTTTTGTTACTGATGAGACTGAAGTTTAAAGGTCTACATTATTTTTTAATAAGTTAAAGAAAGATTTATTAATCACTCTTCCAGCAAAACAGACACACATACGAGGCACGGCAAAAGACCCAAGGTGAGGGGGTTTGCGCACCCTCACCCCTGTTCTCGCGTGGAGAAGGCGCGTGTCTATGAGACACAGTACCTGACTCGGCGATCCACTGTGGTCCAGGAAATTCTGTCACTTGTTTGAAAGACAAAGCAAGTGTAAGAAATGTTTTTATTCCTTTAGCTTTATCAGCTTAGATGGGACTGGGGCTCTTCAGCTCATTTCCCTGATGGACTAAAACAAAACATCTTCATTTTCTATTAGAATCTGCACAATCAGCTTTTGGTACCGCATGTCATGGAGGGTGGTCAGGGTGCTGTCCTCGGGGGGCCTCATCAAGGTGGGCCCAAACACGATCCCCAGATTTTCTGCATTCATTAAATTGTCCTTTTCATTCATAGTCACCCTGTAACACACACACACGAAGATGTCATGTAGACATGTGAATGAATTTACATACTGATTCTATACTTAAGTCCCAAGAACGTCTCTGGTTTAGGAAATTGCAGGAGAAAATTGAGCATCAGAACAGCAGAAAGGTATTTTTAAAGAGGCAATTTTCAGATTTTTTCCTTTTAAATTGTTGACATTGCTTTCATGCCAGTGGATGTGAATTATTTATATGAATCTTGTATGAACACAATTTTTAAAATTATAAAATTAGTCCTGTTTATGAAATACATGTGCAACTGTCAGGTAAGGAATATTGCTCTGAAGGGGTGGCAGATTATTGATTGGGCCATGGTGCATACGTGGGCCTTACACGGGCATCTGTTTTTCCTCTAGTCTCTTCCTGCTGGTCTGCATGCTGCAGGGTGGGGGAGCTGAGGGCAGACTCCCTGTCTGCTGGCAGGGCCAGTGCCGGAGGAGAAAGGTTGTCTGTAGAATGGGCTGCCATGAATTTAGGAAGAGGCAGGCCATTATCATGGGACAGGCTGGAACGTGGCCAAGCTGGAAGGCAGTGGATATTTCTAGTTCCCACAGGATGAGGTCTGGAGTGGTAAGTATTGTTGGAATTAAAAATCGTCATTTCAACATCCAGATAAGAACTTCAGAGCCTCTAAGAATGAAATTCAAAGTCCAAAGTTGGCTTCTTAACCGTTCTAGTGGAATAAAATGAAAATCTCCCAGATTTTTGCTTTCACAAATTTAGGTTTTAGAACATTCATAATAGATCTAAAAGGGAGTAGGTTCTCTAAATTAGAGCAAAATATAATGAAAATGTGTTTAGGTTTTGCACAGAAGGCCATCCCTTTCTGTTTACTGCCTTAGAGCTAATTAGGATTAGCCATCTAGCATTATTGAAGGAAGGTCAGTTCAGTTTGTGTCATTTTCACGCTACAAAGCTAAGAAGGTTGGAAAGAGGACGTTCCTTACTATCGAAGTGCTCACACCTCCCTGTTAAGGCAGGCACTACACCTGACCACACAAGGTGGCTATCAAACACACCACAATGGAAATATGAAATTATTGGCATTTAAGATTCAGCTGGGAGACGTCAGCATTTTTCCTGATGGTGGTATTTTGCCTTCCAAACTGTAACAATTAGATAATGATCACAATGAGAGAAATATTTCATAGCTAGTTAAAAAAAAGCCAGATGTGATACTTATAGTTTATTACTCATCCAAAAACTATCTGTACTCTTAAATTCAATAAATTAATCAAAATGGAAATATTATGAGTGAAATGTTACCATCTCTGGTCACTCTGAAGCTGTGTGATAGTATTTGTGTATTTTATCAGGTGGAAAAATAAAAACCTCCATGCCAGTGTTAATACAGTATTATCAACTTGGTTCCTTTCACTTAGTAAGTAGACCTATAAATTGGTCAATGTAGATAATTTTTGGTTCATTTTATCTAAGAATGGGCTGCTGATATGTATCTACCAAAAAACACACAAGGAGGCACACAGATGTACCTCGATCCCTCCAGTATTATAAGACCAACCCATTGACCTCATTATACACATACAGTGAAGGAAAGAGACACAAGGTTTAGGGAGAAGAGTCTGGAACTCCAGTGTCCTGTAAACATCCAAACATCTCCATCTCTGTCTCGTACACTCTTGTATAGACACCCAGAGTGTGGTGGGTGTCCTCTGAGATGGTCCCCAGGGATCCCTGCCTCCTGGAATTCACACCCTTGTGGAGTGGCTTCCCCTAGGATATGGGCTGAACCCAGTGACTTGCTTCTAACAAATAAACTATGGCAAAAGCAATAGGATGTCACTTCTGAGATTAGATTACAAAAAGACCGTCTTTCATCTTGGGAACTCTTGCTTGCGTGCTCTGAGGTAAGCCAGCTGCCATTTGTGAGCTGCCTATGGAGCAACTCAAATGGCAAGGAAATAAGGCCTGCGGTCCACCAGCCTTTGAGGAACCAAATCCTGCCAACAACCACGTGAGTGAATGAGCTTGGAAATGGATGTTCCCCCATCAAGCCTTCAGATGAGACTGCACCTGACGGTACAGACCTTGAATGCGAAGCACCCACTAAGCCACACCCTGGTTCCCGACCCACAGAAACTATGAGATAATAAATGTTTATTGTTTTAAACTACTAAACTTTGGGGCGATTTGTTACTCGGTGACAGAGAACTCACAAGAGAACAGGTTGGGAATGTGTTCTCCCAGGGGCAGGCAGGCTCGGGGTCCAGAACTGGGGCAAGCAGCAGGGGAGAACAGCACACAGAGTGCAGGGCTTGCGTCGGAGGGAGGTACAGATGCAAAGGCAGTGTAGACAAATGGTTAAGACAGAGCACGGGCTCTGGGTCAGCCTGCCTGGGTTTCAATCCTAGCTTTACCTCTGTGGATCAGCTATCACATTTAAGCCCCCTAAGCTTCAGCAACCTCACATGTAACCCGAGGCCTCTGACAGTGCCCACCACACAGGCATGATACAAGGACTGTGCCCAGAGCAGCTCCTGGCACAGAGCGAGGGCTCCAGCGCTGCTGACCGGGGCTGGGAGGAGCACTGGGGCTTTTCCTAACGCATTAACGGCCCCGGGGGCGGACCAGGCTTTGCAGATGCGCTGTCAGCTTACTTTTTGAGGTGGATCATCAGGTATCGGAGGGTCTCGTAGTGGGCAGGAGGCAACAGCAGCAGCACTTCATGGACTGTTTCCAGCCTCTCATCTGCATTGGAGATTTCTGTGAAGTTCACACATCCGGGTATTAGTGCAGAGTCAGGGTGGTAAAGTTTTCAGAGAAGTAACAAGAAGTTTTGTTTGTTTTAGCTGCAAATGGGGGCAGGTTCTAATAAATGCATGTAATTTCAGGTACTCTTTCATTTAATTCATTTGTCCACGCCCTGCCTCATTCCAGAAAGAGTTGAGGCTGAGCCCCATATGCTTGTTCCTGTCCACATCGTGGGTGGCCACAGGGTGGACACCGCCCTTGCCCTCCAGGAATCTGCAGGCCAGTGGAATGCTCACAGTCTGGTGGCACATGCACAAACTGTGCCTGGCCCTTACAAGCACTGGCTTTGCTAGAAATCTGACTATCACAGCTTTAATTTAAACTGTACCACATATTTTGAAGTTGTCTGATGTCTTTTCCGTGGCAGGCTTCCACAACCAAATCCATTTTGCAATGCAATGACATTGGCAGATGAGCCTGCCAATTCAGCCTGCATTGATGGTACTTCTCACCAAAGTGTTGGCGTGGTTAACCCCGGTGCACAGCCTAGGTTAGGAAGAGGAGACTGGGCCTATTAACAATGGAAGGAAGAGCACATCCTTCTGGTTTTTGGGTCTCTGATAGATATTGGCAGCTATTCAAAGAAATCCCTCCTGCCATTCTTCTCTGCCTAGGACAACCAGGACCTGGGAAGAAATGCTCTTAACAAGGAGCAGGGCCATAGCTCATCTGGAAAGTGCATCTCACCCTTATCCCAGCCTGCCCTTGTGTCTCCCAGTCAGGTACCTCATTGCTATATTTAATAGCACATATCTAAAGTTTCCAACCTTTAAACACCAACAACAAAACTCAAAACGGAACGAAACTTCCTCAAAGTGGGCTTGACGTCCATGTCATGGATCTCAGTATCTCAATGTCCCCTTCCTCACTATTGCCTATTCCTGGGCGAAGGGCAGCTCCTTCCCCCGCCTTGCCTTTCACTTTGTTCCTCTCCCCCGACAGCACTGCCCCAAGTGCCGGACACTGAACAAGCTGATGGAAGGTGAACGCTGGCATTCCATTCCTGGGCCTGTGAGCTTAGTTCTCCAAGCCTCGCTTTTCTCTTCTGAAAAATGGGATTATAATATTTGCCTCATGGAGGAGATTAGAAGATTAAACCAGAAGAAATTGGTGAGGGGTCCTAGCATAGCACTTGGAACAGCATATTCTTGGCCTTCTGTTAATTTTGAATAGTATCAACGGGCAAAACTTAGGTGTGACTTTAATTGATTTGCAATGAGATTCTGCCTAGTGGATAAAAGTAGTTGACCTAGATCATCCTCATTGAAGAAGATCTGATTATTTTTTGCTACAGAAATATTCATGATTCCAACACACAGCAGCACAGGCCCGACTGTGCTGCTTTCCAGCACACAGGGAACCCCCTGACGCCCTGTTTTAGCCCAGTAGAGTTGGCTCCACACTGGTTCAACTCAGCTGGTGAACTGTGCCTGGTTGTCTATTAACTACAGTGCCCTTACTTGGCAAAACAAGTGCACGTGCAATAATTTAAAGAGTTCTGAATTTTAATTTTCTTAAGGTCAAAAGCATTGTACTTAACATTTTGGTACAAATAAAAAAATAATTCTAAATACTTACTTGCTGCTTCTATAAATTTGGAATAGGTATCATATGTGATGAGGGGGATGGGCAAGTCTCTGAAATACAGTTTAAGGGCTCCAGTGATGATGTTTATGTCTGGATAGATGCTGGCAGATATGTCTGCCTTTTCACCATCTGAAAAACAATCAATGATCCAAGTCCTAATTAGGACCTTATTGCACCAAGTTAAGGCATGCACAGAAAGAAAAAAGAAAATCCAACAATGAATACTTCCTGACAGGGCTCAGCTAATTCTTTTGGCTTCTATTAACATTGAAGTATAGGAGGTAACAGAAAGGAGTTCGGTGAGAGTGAGGTCGGGTCCCAGGGTAAGTGCAAGCAGAAGGTAATGAAATAGACTTGAAATAGTTCTGCGGGTCCCGGCCCATGCTAATTTGCTAAACAAAAATTTAGCACAGTAATTTGTATTACAGACACAAAAGTTCATAACAGAATGACAATCTAATTTGAAATAAAAAAGTATCAAGAATCTCTAATACATCTCTGCCACTATTTTTTGGACTTGGATTTGGAGGTCACATTCACAAAATAATTGTTGAAAAATCTTCAGTTCTTATTACTTCTTTCGGGCTCACCAAAGTTTTTTGTTTTTAATTGGACCCGTCCTTCCCCAGCCCTGAGGACTTTAACCTGGGAGATCTTACCCTGCCTCATGTACCCTGCCTCAAGCCGTATTTCTTACAATTCCTAACAATCGTTCTCAGGACATTTGACTTTTTGTTTTACCATTAGTAAATGTCAGTGACTTTGTCACAGATTATGAGAAATTTTTGGATTAAAAAAGTTTCAATTACATAGGGATTATTAACATCTTTTGTATAGAGAATTAAAAGAACAAATGCTCCAGCAAATTTGGTTCTGAAGGTAAGAAAGCTGCGGATGCACGGGCAACAGTAAAAGCACAGCAGATACGCCACCCTGATCCTACTATTTACACAGTTAGCAGACATTTATTGAGGAGCTGCCATGTGCCAAGCACTGGTACGCCCTGGCAAATCAAAGAAGAAAAGGGATATTGTCTTCTAAGAGTTCTAGTTAGAGTGACAGTCAGACAGGCAACTCAACAGTGCAAGGAAATGGAGAGAGTGCCATGCGGAAGAGGTGTGAAGAGCATGGGGGGAGGGGGTGGGGAAGGAGTGGCGCTCTTAGGTTGGCTGTGGGCATCAGGGAGGCTTCTCGGAAGAGGGAAGACTTGAGTTGACCCCTGATCAGCAGGTGTTTGCCAGGCAGAGGTGTGAACACATTCCAGATGGACAGACAATGTAAGCCGAGGGACTTCATCATGACAACAAGGTGTATTTCAGGATTGCTGGGGTGTACAGTATAACAGTGATGAGGACCTAGAGATGAGTGGGGACAGAGAGGGAGGGCCACAATGTTGAAGACCTTGTATACCGTGCTACAAAGTGGAGGCTCTGCCTGTAGGTGAGGGGTCTCATCCCTTGACTGGCTGCACCAGAATTATTTGGATTGTTTATTAGAAATACAGATTCTTGGGCTTATCCAGCTTTTAGACTGAGTCCTCAGGGTGAATCCTGATGATCAGTGTTTTAAACAGGATCCCCGAGTTGACTATATTTGACCTAAGACATACTGTGCCCTAGCCTAGAGAATATAGGTCACCAACAAAAAGAACAAAAGAGTTACCTCCTAAACTTCCACTGGCTTCCCCTACTTCAGTGCTGGGGGTGCCTCCCATCCTCATGCTCCTTCTTTGGAGCTCTCAGAGAACGAGAAGAGTCAACGGGATCCTGAGGTAGGGCGTGCAGAAGGGTATTGGTGCCATGTGGATTGGCTGCCCAGTGGTATTTTAAACTCGCTTCCTTATGTGGTCACTTGACCTTGGCTTCTAAGGAAACAGTTCACCCAGAGAGGTAGAACCACGAGGTTTTTAAGCCATTATTACTCAAGTTCCTGTAGAATAACTCTCAGTAGTTCTGAAACCCCATTCCCACTATGAATAAAATCTGGTTCCAAAAGAGAGGATACTAAGGACGTCAGATGGCATTTAGGAAAGTGTAAGCTTACCTCTGTCAAATGCCATTTTGACATCTTCAATGTGTTCAGTGAACCCGGAGACTCTGTAAAGGCCTTCTGACTTCAATCCTGTTGGAGAGTGAGAAAGAGAGAGTGAGAGAGAGAGAGAGAGACAGACAGACAGACACTGAGAGGCTGACTATAGCTTCTTGAAACATCTAAAAAAATAGACTTGAATTTCATATCTATATTATGTGCTATCAGGAGATGAGGAAATATAGTCAGTGATCTTATATATCACACACTGTTGCATCAGAACTTGGACTTCCCAGTCTCAGTTTCTATGCAATTCTGTCCTCATTTGCTTGTGTGCCCGTGGAAATCTGGTCTTGTTGCCTGGCTTTGCAAGGTGAACTGATATTCAAGACTCTCATCAACCTGCCCTCTACGTCCTTTGTTCATCAGACTTCCAGACATGCATGTCACTACTGTGGAAGGTAACCTGGCTTTCTCCCTCGCATCCTCTTAATGCACGTGCTGTATTGTATGTAGCGCTGTGCCAGGGACACACACATATGTGTGCGTGCCTAATACGTATTATTCTGATTTTATTGGAAAAATCCAAATTTTACATCATTTCATGTTTACTCACAAGAAAGTATGTGAACTGTTTAACTAAATATGACTGATACAATGGTTATACTTTCAGACAAGTGATTACACAAACAGAAAACAAAATCCCATTTATTGCTTCTGGAAATCTGATCACTGCATATTTAGGCTAAGGAAAAGACTTAGTTTCTGTTCCTAGAGCTTACTGATGTGTCAAGATACATCCTAAAATGTAGCAAGTTCCCAAAAGCATCAAAAGGGACAAAGGACCAGATTTTAGACCTTGCATGTCACAAACTAGCTGCTACCAAAACGACAGCTACGGCAAAAATAAGCAAGCAAACAGCTTCTGCTCTTGTTGCAGAATGTTCTTCCAGACTGTTGATAAGTAACATATGTTCCTCTTTTTTCATTTGGTAAACATTTATGGAATGTGTACTATCTGCCATATATAAAGGTCTTCGTTAAATCTGCATCAGAGACAACAAGTACGTGGCATAAATCATAAATACCGCCCCTCTTCCTTCCTGTGATCACAACAGACACTCCAAGTTGATCTCAGCTCTTTTCCCCATGGAACCCTACTCAGTCTCACAATTCATCTCGCTACCAGTTGTCCAGGTTACCACTGCTGATCACCTGGAGTTGGCACACGAGATGGAACCTGCGTGTCATCCTGTTCCCAAATTGTGGCATGTGTGCACACAGCTCAGTAGAGTTGGAACAGAGGCAAGGGCCCAGTGGTTTATGTGAGCACATAGCAGTGGACAAGTGACCCTGCCTGTTGACAGATGAGTCAAGGTTCTGACTGATTCAGTTTCTAGCTCATAGATGGCCACCTTCTCTCACCTGTCCTCACATGGCCTTTCTTTGTTGTACATCCCTGGAGAGTGACAGAGTAAGCTTGCTCTATGGAGTCTCTTCTCATAAGGACGTTAGTCATATGGATTAATAACCCATGCTTAGGACCTCATTTAACTTTAATTACTTCTTCAGAGACCCCATCTCCAAATACAGCCACACCAGGTTAGGGCTTTGACATATGAATTTGAGGGAGGCGGGTGTGACGCAAACATTCAGTCCTTAAGATTCACAGAGTCACTTTCAAAGAAATCCGGGTTTTCAAGGAACATAGAAAAATCAATGTTTTATACCCTATGCTAAATTGTTTTTATGGTTTAGAGTATAATTAAATGGGGTAATTTTCCTGCCTCTAGCCCATACTTTACTCAGCAAAGCATCACCTTACATTATATTGAGATGCTTTTTTGAGAAGCTAATCTTGAAGGATGTCATGAAGGATGGGTTGGAGTTTGCCAGAGCAGCAGAGACTGCCGGCTATCCTTCCAGTATTTGTTCTTCTGTTCCTCTACTGTAATGGAATCTTTGATTTTTAGAACATCTATTGCAGTGGCCATGAAACTCTGGCCAACAGCTGTGTCCAGCTTCTGGGTTGTGGCCTTGAAGGGAAAGACACGCCCCCTTCCCTCTCCTGTTGGCTGCAGTACAGCTGAGACAGTGGCACCAGGGAGCCTGCAGACAGGGCAGCATTCAAGCACGACAGAGCAACGGGTTGCAGGGCCTGCGTTCCTGCCACCGGGGAGCTGCTCAGTTGCGTGGAACTACTCCTGGGTGCCTGGGCTGTTACTGGAGAGAGAACAGATTTCTACCTTGTCTAGGACACTATTATTCAGGGTCACTGTACAGCACTGAGACGTGCTTACCAAGTAATACAGTGACACAGACTTGGAGGTGGAGTTACGGGAGTTGGCCATTGCAAGAGAAGGTGACAAGGAATAGCACAGGTTGAGTCCTATAACACAAGTTGACACCGTACTAGGTCATTTATATGTATCAATTCATTTTAATCCTCACAACCGCCTCATGAGGTACGATTACATTCATATCATAGATGAGGAGACAGATACTCAAATGCAGTAAGTAACTTGCCCAAGGTAATACTACAGCCAGTATGACAGGGCTGGGAATTTATCATAACTTCAAGTCTGTGATTTTTTTCACTCTATCACGTCATGCAGAGACAAATGAGCATAAAAGAACATTTGGGGAGCAGTAAGGAATTTGCTATGTATGAAAGGCAGCAAGCACGGCAGTGGTGGCCATGCAGCTGGGAATATGAGTGTCATAGGAATTTCTTCCAGCCCATTCTCGGGGTCTGCTCATATGCTTACACTCCTGATACCTGGGGCTCTAGTTTCCATGCTGTGACTTCCTTGGCATAAATTCCTGATTTGTGCTATTCCAGCTCTTATACCAGGCATGCTTGGCACTGTGCTCCCCATGGGAACTTCTTAAATGTTAGACACGAAGTAACATTGCCTGAGTTATTAGTCGTCTCTGGGAGGGTCCCAGCTTCTTCAGAGAAGTAAGTACAACTCCATCCTTGGCCCTGATTTCAGGCTCTGGAGAGGCTGATGATCTGATCCCAAACTGCAGGGCCCTCTAAACAGCAGGACCCAGGGCCACTGTTCCAGCCACTCAGCCGGAGTCACAGAACCCCCCCTTTCCTCTTACCCAGGAAAGAGGGGATTAATTAATACCTTTACCACTGGATTAATACCTTTACCAGATCTCAAAGCACCCATTAAGCTCTGACAGTCACAACAGTGAAAAGACAGGAGGCATTTCTTATAATCTGAGTTAAATGAGCAAGTCCTCAGGGAACAGAATAGCTATGGTTTTCCACCCTGCATGGGAAAGGGAATAATTTCCTACCTGTAAAAGGATTGGGATAATAAGCTATAATGTTCTCTTTCGTTTTGATTTGGAAAAAATGGGGTAGTTGGCCAATGAATATGTACCCGTAAAATATATTAAACCAATTTGGACACCACAATGGATATCAAGTATAGCAGAATACACTATATGGCAAAAATGGTTAAAATCTTACAAAGGCTGTATATATGGCTCAATTATCCAAGTCAAATCCAGCAATCTCAGTTCTCCCTAACCAGACCTGGTAAACCACGTCACTGAACACTTTGATGCTGAATAGTGGCCAAATAAAGCACAAATGAAGGAAAGATGACTCAAGCATAATATAATGAACCTTTTCTGGAAATGTTTCTATCTTCCTTGCCTCCTTAATTTTTTCATTGCGTAGATCTTTTTAATCTTTTAACTCTCCTCTTTGAACTAAACAGAACCGATATTAGGGCCAGGCATCGTAGCTCATGCCTGTAATCCCAGCACTTTGAGAGGCCGAAGCAAGATTGCTTGAGCCCAGGAGTTTGAGGCTGCAGTGAGCTACGATTGCGCCACTGCACTCCCGCCCCAGCAACAGAGCAAGACCCTGTCTCAAAAAAAAAAAAAAAAAAAGAAAAGAAAAGAAATAAAAAGAAAATTCCTAAGAATAGATTTCAATTGTCCTCACCACAAGTAATACATATGCTAATTAGTTCATTTGGCATAATACAATGTATACATATTTGAAAACATCACGTTGCACACCATAAAGAAAGACAATCTTTTAAAAAAAGAACCGATATTAGGAGCACATTTTTATATGTAGAAGATACATGTTGATCAACAATTTCTTTATTATTTAATAGAAACACTTTTTAAAAAAAATCCAGTTCCAACCTCATCTAAGCCATAATCCTTTCTCAATTGTCCTCAAATAAAAATATCTTCCTTTGTGACTCTATAGTGCTTTGAATACGTCTACCTACAACATTTATTTCTTTGTTCTTCTGATTCCTCACACTATAGTATGAATTTCTAAAGGCGAGAATTGTGACTTTTTATAAATCTCAGTGTCTAGCACATAATAAATGCTTAGTAAAAACATCTGTTGATTGTATACAGGCATGGCTTATAATACATGGAAATGGATACAGCTGGGTGGATTTAGTTTATCTGTGTGTGTGTCTTTGTGTGTATGTGCTGGTCCCAACAAGAGTAATGGAGAACTTCGGTTTCCTTGACAATAGTAAAAATAAACAGTAAAAATAGAATCAGTATAATATTATAATAAGAAGTATTTTCCAAACCTCTCGCTTCAATTTCCCGAATGCATATGTCCACCACCATGGGTCTCTGAGTGTTGTGAGCCTTCACAAGAGTTGTGAGGTCACAACAGTACACTTTCTTGATCCGCTTGAGATCAGGTTGGCAGTCGTTGGGAACGTGCTTGGAACACTGTTTGTGTACGTTCAAACCACAGTCTGTAAACAAAGATGCTACATTAGCCTTGCCCGGTCCTTTTGTCAAAGCCCAACACAAATTATACGTTGCCAAAAATAAAAAATACCACCACCCAACGGTTTGATGTATCTCCCTGGAACGTCCCATCACATTTAGAGAGATACTCTCTAGGAGATGAGTGTGTGATTCATCTTTACTCACTAAACCCCTATGTGATTCAATTTTTCTCAATAAGCCTCCTTTGTGGCTGGACTACAATATCTCACCCAGATGGTTTAGGCAATTAGTTAGGGTGTTTGCATGTTTTCCCTTTTCAGGCTGGAACCCTTTGGGTTCACAAGTAGGCTTTGGTTTAGATTTCCAGAGATGATCGGAGGCTCATAAAGGGCACCTAGGACTTTGGGTAGGTTGTTTCCTTTAAGCCCATGATGCTCTGCTGTGGAAGGCATAGGTACTCTTTCTGCAGGAATTGCTCATCTTTGGTTGGAGGAGTCCATCACCATGACCATGACCATGACCATGGCATCTTCTTCCCCTTTCCTAGAGGGTTGCCCCGTAGTCTGCACTCCCCTCCTCCTTGCCGGGCACTTTGAGTAGGCCGTTGTCTTTTCTAAGGGCCTTATTTTGACACCTATGAGTGGAAATAATGCCTAACTGTACACCAGTGGGAGCACCTGAGAGTTTATAATTTATGACAATGCCATGTAATGCGATGATTAGAGGAATTATTTATAAAGCTCGTATCAAGATGCGAAGCTGAAAAGGTGCTTTTAAGTTCAATGAAGACATTAAAAAGCCTTGTTAGCAGCTGGTATTCACTCTCAGAATTTCTCTGACAATGAAAAAGTAGTCTACATTCTGGAAAATAAAAATGTAATGCTGAAGTTTTTCAAAGTTGATGTGCTGTCTACTCAAAGTGCCTTCTAATATTGTTTTTCTAGGTATAAAGAACAGCACTACACACATGCACGCACGCACACACGCACACACACACACACACACACACACAAGATAATGAATATTGTAGTCAGCTGCTTTATATAAAAAGCAGTTAACCACACCAAGAGTTTGAGAGGACCCTTGTAAACTTCTGTAAATCAGTGGTAATTTCTAAGTTATTTTCATATAATTTTTACTAGTTGAGTTATTTTTATCTACCCTCCTGCCAAGGAGAAAAATAGTTCTAATTCATCTTAGCTTTATCATTGTGAGAAATTCAGCAAAGCTTGTGAACTTCAATAACATTTTGATGTATCTACTTAAGGAATATAAATTTTGACTAACTGAACTAAAAGAATTGGCAGGTTTTCTTGTTTGAATCCTTTTATAAAATGGAGCTCATAATGGCACCTACCTCCTAGCATTATCACGCAGATCAAATAAGTTAATAGATCTAAAGTGCTCAGCACAGTGTCTGAAATACAGTAGGTACTACATAAGTGTTCAGTCAAATAAAACAAATAGCAAATATGGTAATAAGAAGATAAAGATACCTCTCCAGCTATTAAGTTATTTTATAAGTAATTTTTACTACATCTCACAATCTTCACTTAAAATTTTTTGTTAAATTGTGGTAAAATATACATTACATAAAATTTACCATTTTAACCATCTTTAAGTGTACAGTTTATTGTAAAAGTACATTCACATTGTTGTCCAACCATCACCACCATCCGACCCCAGAACGTTCTTCCATCTTCCAGAACTGAAGATCTGTACCCAAACAACGTAACTTCCGTTCACCCATCTCTCTCCTTCCCGTTCCCCCTGCAACCACCATGCAACTTTCTGTCTCCAGATACCTCATATAAGAGGAATCATATACATCTTCATTTTAAGACCTGAAGCAATAATATATTTATGTAGAGTTAAATATTGATATTTTATTAAAATTAAGATGTTTTATAACAAGTATAAAATATTCAGTTTTTTCAAAGTAATAGAACTCCATATGCTACAAATAAAGTCTAGTGTATTTAAAAACATTTAAAATTTGTAATATATGGAGAGCTGAGAGGCAATGACGGCCCTTCCTAACCTTCTCTAATCAGTTTTAGCCTTCCTGCCGCTCACAGGAAACGTAAGGACAAAGAGTAGCAAGTGGAGAACACTAACAATATAGCTTTAGAATGCGTTTCATTTAAAAAAAAAACCAAACTAGAAAAAAACCCAAAAACCCTTTCATCCCAGAGAAAAGTGCTGTTCACAGCTAATGTGAAGCCCAGAGTTTTATTCTCAAAATATTGACTTTGGACCAATTTTATGCTGGAATTGGAAAATACCAGCAATTAGGGATATTTTTGATAGATGTGATCTGGACAGGCCAAGTTAATGCCCACTGAGTCATTCAGATATTCTACCTCTTTGCTCAGTGGTTCAGCCGTGAGATGCTCTGTGACTTCTGGCAAGTTAGTCTTCTGTGTTAATCAGGGTATCTGAACATATTCGGAGAGGCTGTCTCTCAGAGGTAAATCTGAACATAATACCACTTATCTCGTGGACCCGGGATGGGGGAGACAGAGTTATCTGACACACACGAGGGCTATTTGAACCACCCAGGTGTGAACACAGTGATTGCCGTATCCATACAGAAGCTAAAAAGCCCCTTCAGGCAGAGAGGAGAACTTAAGGTTTCACGATCCTGTGAACCAAGATGGACGCTACGGAAAAGAAGGTCACCTTAATGTAGTGTCATTAATTTATTTTATTTTAAATGCTGCATAAGAATTATTTTTTTTAAATCATACCCCAGCAGGAAGGAAATCGGTCATGTTGTCGGTGGAAACGCAATCGATATCAGAAGAGGCTGTTCTTGCTCCCGGCCACAATTGCTTGCCAGAAAAAGTGTGGCATGATGAATTAGGAAGCCCAGTTACATATTAATTTGGCAACTCTTTATCATTTGTTAGATGTACTTTGATAAGATGTGTGCTGTTAGCAATGAGTGTGTGCATCCAATTCTAGGTGGAAAAGCACCTAGAGTTTTAAACTCCTTCAAAAATATGTGATATCAAATCAAGGTGTGTGGTTTCACTGCTGATCTGATGGCAGAAAAATACTAAGTAAGCATGAGCTCTAGAGTCCGACTGCCTTTAAATCAATGTTCCACTGCTTACTATGTGGCCAAGGACAAGGAACAATTATCTCTGAGACTCTGTTTCCTCTTTTATTTAATTGCATCTCCTCCATGCTTTGTTGAGGCTAAATGGCATGATAAATAGAGGTTAGCCCAGTGCCTGGTAAGGGGTAAATATTCACCAGTATTATTACTATTTTTATGTTTTGTTTTTTGTAGTAAGATAGGGTAGGGAAAAGTATGGCTTTTCTATATATGTAATTCCATTGGAATTGACTTTTTTTTCTTTTAAGGACTACTGCCTATTTGGGGATGCAGGTAGGTGTTTAAGAATATGTATTTCTTGGTTTTTTTTTCTTTCCCCGCATAAACATGAGATATTCTTTGTCATTCATGCAAACACTTCGAATAGTCTCTCCATTAAGCACAGACAAGCATGGAACCCTCCAGAAGGCCAGACTTTTGAGCTTATCTGAGTGCATCTCCCCCAGGTCTGGAGAGATGCCCTCCTGCTCAACACAGTGGCACTTTATAGAACTGGAAAAGGAAAAGAAAATTCCGTGTCTACCTGAGCACCGGACCCCTTGGGCGATGAGCCCCCACATGAAATTGGCACAGTATTCACACCAGTGTGGGCCTCGGAATGTGTGAACCTGGGATCCAAAAAGAAGAAAAATGTCAGAAAATTCAGAGTCATTTGGAGGCAGGTTGCCTCGGACATATCAATGAAGAAACGACAGCCTTAGCAGGAGTAATGCCTCACTGGGCCTCTTCCTTCCAGTAAGGCAGCTGCAAACAGATCCCGAGAAAACAGAGATGTGCTTTAATCTTTGAAAATCCTTCACCAATACACCATGTCCCAGGCCAGAGTCAGAAAGCAATGTGGAGAAATAGTAAGATTATAGGGCCTCGCTGTCACCTAAGAAATGAGACTCTCATCCCCTAAAACAAGGCACTGTGTGGACAAACCCAAGATAGCCTGAGCCGGCAGCTATAACCTGCATTTAGCTCAGCAAGTTCTGGAAGGCAGAACTCAATGACTGTGTCCTTTTGACCCAAGTTGCCCCATCTGTAGACTCACCAGGCAGGTATAAATAAGACATGATCATGGGATAATTAAAAGGTTCCAAGGCTTTGAGCCACTTCCAAAAGAGGCATTAAAAAAAGTGAAGGAGTTGGCTAAAAATGCAGGCTACCAATGGAGCCTATAGAATTGCTGTCCCCAGAGATAGATAGGGTCTATATTGAGCAGGCCTTGGTGTGGCCTTCGGGCAAGTAAGCTAAAAACCTCTCCTGCTTGGCCAAAGCATTGCTCTCATGGATGGGTGCCCCAGCCAGTTGTTCTGTATTTTGAACATTATGAAGTAGCGATGGTCTTATCTTTGATTATTCAGATACAGATTCTCCATAGCAGTACCACATATTAAGTTATGATTTAAAATGAAACAAAACAAAAATACTTGTTCTCTGGCACAACAGAGCTTTAAGAAGCAGAGCTAGGAGATTCCTTGCAAACAGATGAGACAATGGTTAGCCAAAACCACCCTGTCCACTGGGGGCATACAAATCTACATGAAAATGTTCTGAAATTTTACAAAATTAAAATGCTATAAGACATTATATAAAACTTTTCAAAGTTTTAAACTTCCATTAACAAATAAATGTAGACAATATTGTTAACATGCTGGGAGGCCTGTATACTACCTATTTTTATTTAACAAAAAATCAGGATGATAAATATGGTCACAATTTGGGAAGATGTCATCACAGTTCTACTTCAGGGAAAAAAACAGCATCATTTGAGTTCTTTCTTCATTCATACACGCTAGTAATTAGGTGTGCATAAAGAGGCAGACAAAACAGACCTGGATTCCTCTTAAGGGAACTCACAGGTGAGTAAAAGCAGAGGAAGAAAGTCAGTGAGTTAATAAATCAAAAAGAGCCACTTATCACCAGGATTTCCATGCAGCAAAGTTAAGTTATAATAGTCTTTTGGTATTTCAGTTTATCATATGCAAACTGCCCCTTATAGAGTTTCGGTTTTGAAAAACGAAGCAAAAAATTTCTCAAAATCGTTCTCACTTAAATAAATAAGTATGTTGCAAGGGAATGACTCTAAGACACGACAACACACTCCTGGTAGGAATGCAGAGAATTCATCCTTGGAAGTACACATGGGGCCAAGTGCCATGATTCACCTAGAGGCCCACTGAGATTGAACTCGGTACTAAAAGAATTCCTCAGTAAAGTATCCTCATTAAAGTTGAACATTTTCTAAATTTAGCAATCATACATTTTTTAATATTTTACTAGAAATTCTCTAAAAGTGCTGGTTAATTATGGCAGGGAAGTCACTTGTTAGTATACTGGTGAAATTGTGAGATCAATCAAATATAATAAAATAAAATGTAAAACACAACACTCCATAAAAAATATGAAAAAGGCTATAGAAGAAAAAAAGCTAAGGCTGCTACTAGAGAGACTAAAGGGGGCAGTGTTATCCAGGATGGCCAGGAAGGCCCTTCTTGGAAGGTGACCTGAAGGAAGAGAAGAGCCAGTCCTGGGGGTGGAGGGGGAAGAGGCGGGAACATTCTAGACAGAAGGAATGTAAGGAGGCCTCACAGGAGCAAAAGAGCTTGGTGTGATGGAGCAACTGGAAAGCCAGGGTGGCCAGAACACCAAAAGGGAGGGGGACAGGAATTGAGATAAGGTTGAAGGTACGTAAGGGAAAGTCACTCAGGGCCTTCAAGACTTTATTCACGAGTGTGGATTTGGTTTTAATCTAGGTACAAAAAGAAAGTTCTTGGAGGACTTCATGTAGGAAGATGTATTTTAAAAAATATTATTCTGATTACTGTGTTCAAATGGATGGGAGGGTATTAGGAGCAGAATAGATTTGAAAACTGTACAGTTGTCTAGTTGAGCAGCGACAGAGGGTGAGTCCAGAAAGCTGGCCATGGAGACGGGAAGTAGATGAATTTGAGATCTATTTTGAATACAGAATTTACAGGACCTGATAATAGAATAAATACAGGGAATCAAGAATGACTCCCAGATTCTAGCTCCGGAACAAGGTAGATGGTGATACCATTTGCTGAGAAAGAGCACTCTTCTGGGCAGAAGTTCAAGAATTCAGTTGTAGACAGGTTAAGGTTAAATGCTGCTAGAAAATCCAAGTGTTAGTGTCAAGCAGGAATTTGCACAAATTTGATAGGGGTGAGGGCTAGAGGGATACTTTGGCGATCCCTGACAAACGATACTTAAAATTGTGTGAATGGATAAAAAGTATAGTAATGCATTGCTTAATGATAGGAATACATTCTAAGAAATGCGTTGTTAAGCAATTTTGTCCGTGGGGTTAGGGGAACATCATAGAGTGTATTTATACAAGCCTAGATGGTATAGTCGACTACACACCCAGGCTATATGGTATGGCCTATTATTGCTCTTAAGCTACAAACCTATACAGAACATTATTGTACCAAATACTATAGGTAATTGTAACATAATGGTTGAGTATTTGTGTAACCAAACATAGAGAAGATACAGTAAAAATATGATACAAAAGATAAAAGATGGTACACCTGTATAAGGAAGCTCCATTATAATTTTATGGGACCACGATTGTTTATGTGGTCCATCCTTGACTGAGATGTCATGATGCAGCACATGACCGTATTAGGGATAGATAGTAGAAAAGACAGCTCAACACCAAACCCTCGGTGCTCCAATGTTTAGAGAAAACAAAACAGGAAAGTGTTTCAGAAGCTAAGAGGTGAAGAGTACCTCAGGCAAGGAGTGGTCAATCATGTGGAATGCTGGCAAGAGGTCTACTTAGGTAAGTACTAAATACTGATTCAGATACATGGAAGTTGTTAGCAACCTTGGTAAGAGCGGTGCCTTTGGATTGGTGAGGGCAGAACTCAGACTTAAGTAACTGAAGAATAAATGAGAGGTAAGGAAGCGGAGAAATGTGAAGGCAACTCCATCAAGAAGTTTAGCTATGATGTTCAGCAGAGAAATAGAATGGCTCAATGGAGCTTTTTTTTTTAAAGATGGGAGACATTAGAGCATGTTGACTTGTCAATGGTATGATTGATATGATAGGTAGGAGAGACTGGAGATGCAGAAGAGACTGGAGATGTAGGAGAAAGAGAAGATAAGCAAAGGAGTGATAATCCCGAAAAGTTGAGAGATGATGGGGTTTAGGGTATATGTGGAAGCAATATATACTCAAAGAAAAAACAGCCAGGATCTTTCCAGAATTAGTAAGAGACACAAAATCTTCAGCTTAAGAAAAGCTAAAGGAGGCCCAAATAAGATAAATAAAAATAATCTATATCTATATAGATTATAGTGAACTTGCAGAATACCAGAAGACAAAGCAGAATCCTAAAAACCAGGTAACCTGCAAAAGAACAGCAATTAGGGTAAAAAAAGACTTTTTCTCAGGAAAAAAAGAGTGATTATGGAAAAATTTCATCAAAGTACTCAGAGAAAAGTGTTGCCCATCTAACTTTTATAGCCAGCTAATTATCTATCATCCAAGAGCAAGGATGATATAAAGATATTTTCAAACAAATGTCAAGAGTTTCCACTCACAGATTCTCACTCAGAGAAATACTATTAATAAAATATACTTCAGTAAGATGCAAATTAAACCTAGGAGGAAGGAAAAGGATTCAGGAAGCAAAGGTAAAAAAGAAAACTGGTAAATATGGGTCAATCTAATCAAGTCCTATCTGCATAAAACAATAACAAGATGACTAATTTTAGGAGGCTTAAAACCAGAGTGAAACATGACATGGAAGATTGAAGGGGAAGAAGAGAGTTAAAGCATTCTAAGGCCCTTATAATTTGAGGAATGTAATAAGAGCTACTAATTACTGAGGAATATTTTAAGTCAATTATGCATATATTAGATTTTTGAGTATACACAGAAAGAGTGAAATGGAATCCATCAATTTAAATTAATTTAAATAAATGCATAAAGGAAACAGAAATTGAGATTTGATTAAGCCAATAAAAAGCAGGAAATTAGAAAAAAGGAGCAATAAAAACAGTGAATAAAAAATCCTTATATATCTCTAATTACAATAAATATAAGTGGCTGTAACTCATCCTATAAAAAACAGATTTTCCAATCATATTTTAAAAATATTTTCAAAAGCACAAATCATAAATGTGAAAGAAGTGTTGGAAGTAAAAAGTCATACCCAGCAAATGCTAGCCAATAGAAACCCAGAGCAGATCAAATATATATATTTGCATTATTAGTGATAAAGATCATAATAGATATATTTTTACTATAAAGATATAATATTTTTGAGCTTATATGTGTATGACAACATGGTGTCAAAAATATAAAGCAAAATTTGAAAGAATTATGAGGAGAAATTGACAAATCCATAATCATAATGATTTTAACATCTATTCACAAAAACTAATGGAGGAGATAGCTAAAGTTAATATACTAAATAGAAAAGGGACCTTATATCCAGCAAATCAAAGAACACTCTTTTCAAAAACACTTACATAAACTGACCACTGTTGCTCCATGAATTAATATAAACGTGCTTGCAGACAGGATTTATCTTAGGAGTTTTGCAGAGCTTTACCTTGAGGGAATATGTGAACCTGTTGGTTTGCATTTCAAATGCTGTTACACTCGGAAGGGCGTCTCTGAAAGACAGTAGTGGCTGTATCCCACAAGGCGCAGTGGCGTTTCTCAGACCTAAAGGTTTGGATTTGCTTTGTAAAGCAAAGTGAATCTGTTAAAAACTACAGGATGAGAGCTGACAATGGAGTGCCCCCTGGAACAGACAGCTGCCCGAATGGCTAGAAGCAAAGCTCTTGTTTGAACGCTCCAGACTGCCTGTCTCCATTCACAATAACCTAATAAATATGGAGCCAACATATCTCTGTTTAACCCCTCTGTTAAGTGATAAATTTACCTTAGAACTTAGAAGTTAACCTTTGAAAGATTTTGTAACCATTTACTCACATAAATAGAATTAGTTAAAGAATCTGTAGAAGCCTTTTGAAAATCTGTTAACCTGAGAGCAACTACCTGTTGCTATGTAAATCTTTTACCCCTGGCAATTAATCACTATTACCTATGAGTTACCATGTAAGATCTCATTTGGGGCTTTTTGAGACCCACGGAGAAGGTCTAGGCCCCCTGAGATCCCGCTTTGTCTATAATCTTTATAAACTTATAAAACTATATCTCTGTCTCTGTGTATTCTTTTATTTCTTTTATTTTCCATTTTTCTCTATTATTTTCTTATCCCTTGCAACTCTACCAAAGGGACCCGGTTTTTTGCGGGGAACGTTGGCCATGTTCCCGGCAGACCACACTCAAGCTTCAACATATGCGTAAAAAAATCGATACCATACAAACCATATTCTGAATATATTGCAATAAGATTACACATAATGATAGCCAAACCCCAGTATGTTTGGTACAATATATCTGGTACCAGTGGTATAGAGTGGAAAGATCAGAAACCATGAATTTTTTCTTGAAAGTTGGGGAAGGCAATGTTGAAATGGGCTTTGAAGGATGGATAGAAATTGACCAGCCCAGGAAACGTGGACCTGGTGGGGAAGTGAAGATGTTGACTTGGGGCAGATGATTTGAGGACGACATTCCAAGGAGAGGATACAACATAATTAAAGGCCGACGAAGGTAGGCCTGGTTTTTGAAAGGCATTCTTTTCTTGTAGGAGGTGCAAAAAAAGAAAAAAAAAATGATATCATGTTATTCTCTGAAACATCTCCAGTGGATAAATTAACCTCATGGCAAATATCTCCATACCTGGGGTAAAAATGAAACCCAATGTTTAGGAAAGCAGCTACAATGTTTACTACACACTGATAAAATGTATATTGACAAAATAGAAACTGGTCTACTGACTGCTTCGGGAAATACAGGGTAAGCTAATCACAAATTTTCTAAAATTTCACTTTTTGCCAATCTTTAAAAAAAGTTGAGCATATCGAAATTGCATTTAATGCTTATTAGCCCTGTCTGTATTTACCAACATCCTTTCCCAACAAGTATCCTACTGCCTTTAATCTCATTTATCCAGACAAATAAATGCAGGTAGGCATCTTTGAACAGCCAATAACTCCATGTGTCCATACACAGTGTCACAGAAATAAAATTAAATGGGAACGGAGGGGGAATGTAAAGTTAAACATTATTTTAGGCGCATTGCCTAACTTCCTTTTTGTGTGATGGCCCACTGTTTATTTTCATGGCTGATACATTGTTCACTTTTCTTTTGGATCCCCAAGGACAATCTCTAGACAGTAGGCTACATGTCAATGCTGAGGGCACTCTCTGAGCCTATTTTATTTGGGTTCAACTTATGTTGACTCTCTAAATGAAATACCCCATATCTTAAAAGTCCCTGATCAGCTTTTTCCATTCTCTACAGTGTATTGATTTTCAAGAATATCTTTTTAGAAAAAGAACATTTTGAAAACTTTAGGGCAGTAACCAAAATATTCTAGACAGGAAGAAAATACCCTAGACAGGAAGAATGTCTGTCCAAGACTATTATTCTGGGCATGGTCTGCCTGGAATTCAAAAACCACACCAAACAAAAAAAGATGATATTACAGGAGATAAGGTATGTTTGACAAATAGCTCAGGAATGGCTACATAGGAAAAACAAAAGCAAGAAGAGTTGTCTAGAAAAACCTTGGACATATAGTGAATATCCCTCAACTTGACTCTTTCTAAATGAACAGGATGTTATTTGTCTCATATCTGCTAAATTTGGAAGGCAGTATTCTCTGTTTGGCAGGTATCTACATTGATATGTTTTGATGGGTCAGTGTAGATACCACCCAAATGTACAATCGGCTCAGCCTGAGTTCTAAACTCTAAGAAAGAGAAAGTGCTATTTATGGTGTGCTTTTTCTTATAAGTATACAACAGGGTTTCTTAACCTTGGTATTATTACATTTTGGGCTGGAAAATTCTTTGTTGCGGGAGGACTGTCTTGTGCACTGTAGGACTTTTAGCAGCATCCCTGGCCTCTACCCACTAGATGCCAGTAGCACCTCCCAGTTGTGACAAACCACAAAAGTCTCCAGACATTGCCAAATGTCACCAGTGGGAGGGTAGGAGGGAGCAACCACGACTGAGAATCACAGGTATAGACTAAAATCATATTGCTTCAGTTTGCCATTTTTATTATTTATATTAAAAACCAAAACTTTACTCTTTTGCTGTGCTTTGAAAAGGACTCTTTGGGTCAAAGGCAGTTTTTTCTTAGCTACTTTATGTACAAAGAAGAGGGGGCTGAAGATGGCTAACGTCATTTTCAGCTACAAGCCGCTGGGTTTGGGGGTTCTACTCTAGCTTTTGCCCAGAGTTGACTGAGGGGCTGGAACCCAAGCAGCTTATCCTCCATCCCCCAGAAGGTCAGTAGCACGGTCAAGGCCTCCAGATCTGTGCCAAATATCTTTCCTACAATTTACTGTATTTCCCACAATCATGTGACATTTAACTCATGTGAGAAATCAGGGTAAACTTTGGGCTTTCCCCTCTTGCAAGATCAGATGAAATATCGACCTTGAAGTGAACCTTTCCAGATGTAGCGAAAAAGAAACCAGCAGAGGGGAATCACTTAGTCTGTGACAGAGTCCCTGGTTTCCTCTGAGAGGCCGGAGCGGCAGCCGTGCGGGAGAACCACCTTCCCGCTGCCGCACCACAGAGCCCTGGATTTGTTTCGTTAGCCGCTGCTCTGATCCGTTTAAGGTAGCATTTAATTTCTGAAACATTGATTGCCTCAAAGCTTTTGGGAATCTCCCGATTACATAAAGTAAGTTATTCCTGTACCAACTTCATATCACGTTTATGAGCATACCAGAACCAACATTCCTTTGACACTTCCCTGTTCAAAAACCTCCAGTGGCTCCCTAGTGCCTCTCTCGAGCTTTCTCAACCTCAGCACTACTGACATGCAGGGCTGGATAACTCTTTGTTGGTGGGGGGCATCCTGGGCATTGTAGGGTGTTTAGCAGCATCCCTGGCCTCTATTAAATGCCATTAATGCACCCCAGATGTGAGAATCGAAAATGTCTGCAGACATTGCCAAATGCACCCGGGTAGCAAAATGGCCCCCACTGAGAACACTTCGTGTAGGAAGCGTTCGCAATTCTTACATCATCTCTCTTGTACCTGACACATAACCGGCCCCCAATCCACATTTGCTGAGTAAAAGAATGAATGGCTAAACAGCTTCCTTTTCTCAGCACTTTCAAAAATATCCAACATGTAGAGTGATCAATGGTGCTTCCACCCTTACCCCAACAAAGCACAAAAGACATATTTCTCTAGACTTAAAATGCCAGAATTAGGCACTCAGTCACTTAGGATAGTCCCTTTGAATTATGTGTTCTTTGGACTAAAAAAAACTCAATATAAAATTAATAACAACTAAGCACTTGCTATTGGTGAGACTCTTTAGCAGATGGTTTACATTTGTGAAGTAGTTTAGCTAAGCCACTTCCCTGGCGTGTGGCCTAAGCAAGGCATCCCAGCAAAGTCTGCATCAAAGCCCATTCTCTTCCACCGGGCTCTGCTGGTTTGTAGAGGATCAACAGTGACAGTGCCCCAGTGCCAAGGAGATGAGAGACAAGCTTTAAGTCAGACCCTGACAGGCAAAGAGGACACTCACCTATATAAGAACCTTGTGCAAAAATTGTTTCCCCACTTCCCTGAAATCCCGCCATGAATGCAAATCCTTTGAATAAAGGCATCATGCTGTGAGGTCTCTAAAGGACCCATTTAAAACATGACTACTAGATTAATTTAGCTGTCATTTTCATGAACATGCACTTTGAATTTGAGCATGCACTATCTGGGGAGCAATAGTAAATCCTGGTGAATCACAGACACCTAAGAAAGAGACTTTGAGCAACTTACTAGGTTGGTTTTTCTGGACTCAGGTGATATTTCAAATTAACCATAATGTGCAGCCTCTTGGCAGAAAGGAAACCTGCAGGGAATGAAGTGCAGAAGGAGAAACTCTGATCTAGAAGTCAGGGCTGGCAGGTCTTAGCGGGTGGTTCAATGGAGCAACTTGGCAGACAAGAGCAACCAACGTGAGCCCAAGAAACAGTCCAGGAGTAGAGATGGCGGTTTTGCCAGAGACAAACCTCATTTGCTTCCCAGTTTTGCTGAAGGTTAGTCCTGGTTTCAAAATGGCACAACAGTGATGGGTCCCCTTGATAAAAGACTGGCCTGAAAGAAGAGACTCCTCTTTATACTCAGATAGATGAAAAACAACAATTAAGCTGTGCTGCAGAATGCCTGGGCTTGTAGTTATTAATATTAATAATAATATTTGGGCTCAGTGTTAGCTTTATGGTTTACTTTAAGCAGAACGCAGTGGAAAGAGAATGGACTTTAAGGGGAATCCTTCAAAACAAGGAAAAAAGGATCATAGCTGACAGTTTTGGGTATCTGCCCAGGAGGGGTCCTTTCTCTTACATATATCCTGGGCGCTGTCCAACCCCCGGGCACCCCACAGCCCCATCTGTGGGTGTACAGGTGTCAACTCCATGGCCAGTGCTCGGTGAGCAGGGCAGACACTTGGCCCAAGTCAGGTCATTTTGATTCTCTCTCTGGGAATTTGGAATTGGGATTTTTGTGGTTGGTCTTGTAATATATAAACCAGGGAGTTATTAGTTATATTCTGTAAACCATGTGGACTAAGATATTTTTGTGTAGGGAGAGAACAAGGAGGCTGATACCCAGAGAGCAAAGAGCAACGAAGTATCAGCAGCAGGAAAGAGAGGAAGGGAGAGAAGCAGGGAGGGGAAGAAAGAGGGTGAAAAAGGAGACAGAGGAGAGAAGGCGGGAGGAGGGAAGCCAGGGAGAGCGGAGGAGGGCAGGAACAAGAAAGAGAAAAAGAGGGAGGGAAGAAGAAAGGGAGAGAAGGTAGGAAGGATGGAGAAAGAGGGAGAAACTGGCTCCAGGTGTAGTCCCAGCTCCCACCTCCTCCCCTGCCTGAGTGTGGAGTATTCCCTGGGGGCTCTGCAAGCCCCTCCCATGCGATAAATCTCTCATTAAGACAGTTTCCAGGAGTTCTATTACTTGGAAATTAGCAGTTTCTAACAATTACAATGGCAGAGCCCGGGTACAGGAGGGGACAGATAAAAATGACTTCTCTTCATAGCCCTTTGCGGGCAGAAGCCACATTTTCTTCATAAAGCCCAGGACTTCCAGGCCTGTTTATTCCAGTCTCTGAGTCCCTCGTTTTATGTCCAAGGCAATGAGCTTTGCCTTTCCTTTGCGTTATTCTTTCCGGACTTGTTTCTGGCAAAGCATCCTTTTATGATTATTAAATAAAACAAACAAAACAAACCCCACGACCTTTCCGAAGCCAATCTCTGCAAAGTGCAGGTGCGCTATCCAACTGTCGCTGTGTTGCAGGCAGACAGAATGGGATCGGGATGCACAGGGAAGGCTGACAACGCAGGGCACCAAGTATGGGAACGATGGGCGCCCATGTTTTTATGAGGTCGAGGAGGAAGAGGAAAAGAGAGGCGTGTGCATGGGGAAGCAAACATGGCTCGTCCAAAGCAAGTGACCAGACTGATAAAAATCCAAAAACTAATGATGGGCGTGGAAATCATAAAGGAGGCTCAAAACCCAAACTGGGAGGTGGGGGTGCTGCCACTCCCCAGACAGGTGTCTTAGCAGTAGCACTAAGGACACATTCTCGACCTCCTGCACTTCTAATCCTGGCCTCCAACGATGTCATGGATGGGCAGGCATGTTTAGAAGGAGCATGCTCCAAGCGCACACAGGATGGGGCGTGGCATGGGAACAGGAGGCTCCTGGCGCATGCTCTGTGGGTAGACTGGGGACATAAAAGTGTAAGTAGCACACCCGTTTCACTTACATCCCAGCAGGGACACTTTTGACATGCACCATGTGGCATGTCAGGGCAAAAGGAGTAATGGATAGTCCCCCATGTATGAGAATCTGGGTAGCACAGCAAGGTCACTGTCCCTGGCCAAATGGGGAGGGAGAGGTGGCCCGGCACAACCTGAAAGGCCCCGTCTGTGCAGCACAGTCTGATGATCCAGCAAGGGCCTGCTACCTGGAAGGACTCCAGCACGACTAACACAAGTGCGTGCAACACACAAACCACACATGAGGGCAAACTGTGGGGTAAGGGGGAGAAGGGGTTGCAACTGACTGATAGCCTGCGGCAGGCCAAGCCCTGTTCCAGACACCCGCGCTTCTGCAGTCAATAAAACAGAAAAGTCCCTGCCGTCCCGAGTGGGTAGTTTCCATGTGATAGGGGGAGGCAGGCCAACAAGTAAACTCGAACATCAGTTGGTGATCAGTGCTGCGGAGGAAAGTGAAGCTGGCGGGGGCTGGGCGGGGGCGGGAGGGGGACACGGGTGAAGTGGAGTAGGGTGGTTTGCCTCTTGACCATCAGAACTTTCTGGGCCTCTGCTCTCCATCCATATTTCACATGGGGGGAAGGAAAGGTGTCCTGGAAGTGCCTGGGCGGAGGGAGAGAGTGTGGCAGCAGAGAGTGGCGCAGACTTACAGGCTGGGGAGGTGGAGGACACCAGGGACTGGCAGAGCAGAGACAGGGCCTGCACGGCAGCCTCTGCCAGCTCTGGGGCCCCAGGGCCACCGTCCTTCCACCATCCGGCCCCACCAGCTGATGACCTAAATGTGACGGATGCCCTCTCCCTCCATGGTCTCCTCCCTGCGCCTGATTCGCCCTGGCTCAATTCTGACTCCAAGCTTTCCCTCGGGTCCTCTGCCCTGCCTGGAAGGCCCTTGCTTTCCTCTGTGTAATTAACATCGATCTGTTTATCTATCGGCTTCAGCTGACATTCTGCCTCCTCCGTGAGGCTTCCTGGTTAAGGGTGAGCACCTTCCTGGGCACCTACAAAGGGTGCCCAGCACCAGGGAGCCCCCTCCTCTTTGAATTCTCATAGAAACAGGTTTCTGTTTCTCCTACTTTTTTTTTTTTTTTTTTAAAACACATCACCACAGCATCGGTTTTAGGGCCCTCTCCTGATCAGGGCTCTGTGCCCAGGTTTATGCTCTGCTGTCACTATTTTGGAAGTCCGAATAGTTTTTTTTAACAAGGGACTCTACATTTCCATTTTGCACTGGACCCCACAACTCATGTGGCCAGTCCTGCATAATCTCCTATGTTAATGTGAATAGCTACATCTTAAATTTCATTATATACTCTGAATATGAATCAGCCACAGCAAATAGGTGCTTCTGACTTACTACTAAAAATGCTATTTTTAAAATAGCATTTTAAAATTTTGGGGTGCCCTTACCACACATCTTTTCATGAAGAAATGCTTGGTAAAGATAAGAGACCAAGAATGATTAAATTTTATCACTTTCTATCAGAGCAGTGATAGAAAAAATCAATGCAAACTTTTCTTTAGTTTAAATCAATAGCCATGGAAATTAGCAGTGGTGTCTGGGCCAAGGGATTGACGCTTAAACGCAATTAGATTACATCTAAAGACCTTTCTTTGTGGACATGAAAACCTTTAATGAAACTGTAAACTTTAACTAATAGCGCTGACGATGCATCATTTCAAGGGTGAGGTTAGAGATCCTTCCTATTGAGGGCGCTGGGAAAATCAAAGTCCTTGTAGTGGGTTGCATTGTATACTCCCAAAAAGGGATGTTCTACTCCTAACCCCTGGTCACTGTGCATGGGACCTTATTTGGAAATAAGGTCTTTGAAGATATAATTAAGATGATACCATACTGGATTAGGGTGGGCCCTAAATCCAATGACTGGTGAACTTATAAGAAGACAGATAACAGAGTCAAACAAGGGAGGGCAGTGATATGAAGATGCAGACAGAGATTGGAGTGATGTGTCTACAAGCCAAAGAACTCCAACGATTGTCAGGAAACATAGAAGTTAGGAGAGAGACATAGGACAATTTCTCTTTCAGAACCTCCAGAAGGAACCATCCTGCCTTTACTTTGATTTCAGACTTCTGGCCTTCAAGACTATGTGTGAAATAAATTTATGTTGTTTTAAGCTACCAAGTTTTTGGTCATTTGTTATGACAGCCTTAGGAAACTAATAGAGTACTTTTTAGATATACTTTTTAAAAGCTGAGGGGGCGGGGAAGTGTGAAATCTAAATCTAAATTATTGAAATCACTCATTTTCTCTTTTAACAAATGAGGAACAAGTATTGGCTACATGATAAAATGCATTCAGAGAAATGACAATAATCATTAGGCTTTGTTTCATTTTCTATTATACCTGATTCATGAGAGAGGAGGAAACAGATCGTAGAAAAAAGAAAGAAAGTATGAAGAAGTGAGGGCAGAAAATAAGAATACAGATGTAGAAAAAGCTAAACACAAAGACACAAGAGGCACAAAAAAGATGACTAATAAAATAATAATAGAAGCTAATATCAAATGAACCTTACTAGGTGCCAGAGACCATGATAAGCGATCTACATGTATTCTTTAAACCTCACAGCACTCCCATTTTACAGATGAGGAAATTGAGGCTGAGAGGGTCGAGTTCTTTGCCAAAGATCATGCCATGGCCAGGAGTACTAAGCCGGCTACAGCCACCTGATCATGTGCTATGTGTGGCAAGGAAGACAGTAACCCAAACTGTTGGGGCTCTGGGTTTCTCCGGCGTGAAGATTTCTGGAGCTCAGCCACAAAGTGTTATTAGGGTGGACCATTTAAAAGAGAGTCCCTCCTTAAGTCAACTAGATAAACAGAGATGTAGATATAAAATGAATTAAATAACCAAGCAGCTTTTCTCTTGATAAATAGTTTTCACTTTAGAGCGGAATCTGTTAATTTCACCATTCCTTCAACAAATACCTCTTAGTGCCTAGTAGGTGCAAGTAACCCTCGAAAATTCAGGCTTTAAATGAGCAAAAAACGCATTGGCATACAGTGTTGAAAAGTACATAATTATTGCATGAAATGAGGCACAACTGTAATTTGCTTCCCAAAGCTTTTGTTCTCAGAACTGAATTTTCATTGTCTTAGACCGGCTTTGTCTGAGAAGCGAGAGCGGTAAACACGTGCTCAGTAGCGGTGACAGGGTGCTTTCCGAGAGAATGGAGCACGAGTTCCCAACTGTGGAGTGTTGGGAGCTTCTAGTCATTCCTCCTGACAAAGTTCCTGGGTAGAGCAAGGGAGAAGGCTTCTTACCTGGGATAACAGTCCTGACTGGGGTAAAAAACCGTGTTACGGGCTGAGGCATCAAGCTCTACTGGCAGATTCGAATCTCAGGTAGGGGGCCTCTAGACCAGGGTGCAGACAGGGCCTAGAAAGTTCTATTTGCTGATAAGCATGAAGATGTGATTATCATTCTTTTTATTGAACCCTTACTGTATGCCATGCCCATTATATCCCCAAGTAATTACTTGAATTACCAATCAAGAAAGCTTCAGAATAAAGCCTATTAGAAGTCAACACAACTAAAAGCTAATGTAAAATTAAGGTATAAAACACGAATTCCAAGCGGATGGCAGGGGCCTCTGATAAGAGTTTTCTTTCTTTAGTTAGTTTAGTGGCTTGTTACTAAAAACCTGCTGCTATATTTATAGCACAGACCTGCTTTTAGAATGTTCTTCTAAAGACCATGCAAAGGTCCCATTTAGACTTGAGGGTGAGCAGTGGGCAGACTGAGGATGGAAGGGGCAAAGAAAAACAGAGAGGTCGCCTCCTCCGGCCCCAGCACTTACTCACAAGGGCAGTGGCACTAACAGTACCATTGACAGCCACAATCCACTGTCACAGCTACTCAGAGTCTGCTAAGTTTCAAAGATGTCTATTTAAAACACGGAAGAGACATGCTCCTGTCTGGCTTGTGTGTTTCTAACAACTTGTCTATTCTTTGTCTTTTCTTCTCTCAAGAGCTGTAGTTTAGAAGAACCCACACTGAATAGATAATGAGTTTTTAAGCAAACATTTTAAAAGCTGCTGGGGTTTTCCAGTGATAAGTATTTAATATATCATGTTGGTAACAGTACTATTTAAGAAATAAGTTTCAACTATCTGTTTTAAAACATCTTAAGATTAATTTCCCATTCAGAGATCTAAGATTAAAAAGACTGAAATTAGTTTTGAAAGTATCAATCAACTAAGCATGCTTGTGTGTTTTTAACAGAAGCTCAGACACAGAATATACATGGAAAAACTATTCCATGCAAACATAGAATTCCAATTTCTTAAAGCCCAAAGAATTGCAGCTATGCGTGAAAATGTGATTCTTCGTCCTTTTTAATTCCAAGTGCTTAAAGCCAAGAGAATTGGAATTTTCAAGAGGAAGGAAAAGAATTTACAAGTCCAAGATGATCCATCCTTTCATCCATAGTAGTGCATCCACAGAATGCAGAAAATCAGGAATTTCTGCCAAAAGTCAGAAAAACACTTTTTAAGGCAAAAAAAAAAAAAAAAAATTAATGAGAATAAAAGTAGAAAACAGTGTTTAAAAAAAAAATGAAGACTTTTTATGCTCCAAACCAGACCTGTCAGTATTCAGTGATGGGAGAAACATCAAAAGCTTGGGCATAGAAGAGAACCTATATAATGCAATTCTTCACCCTAATGCTAAATATATAGGGCTGTATAATTCCATTCCTCCGTTCAATTATAGCATGCAAATGCCTGAGCCACTTGCTTTCTAAAAACAGATACAGGGAAACAGATCAAACTAACACAAATACATATTTAATAGACGTGCATTCGTCCTTATGAAGGTTTGGAAAGCAACCAAATAAATTGGTTTGTTTTGTCACCTGACAAAGGGTTATCTAGTTCCAATAGTCACTTTGCCTACAGGCCCTAAAGGAAACAAGAATTTTAAAAGAGAAGACAACGCACATTTTGTCTCTCCTGCCTATTCTTTTCTTCCTGGATCCTTTATCTCCACTCTCTACAATTTTCAAATTGTCAGCCCATTTGCTGGGGCAAAAGCTCTCACTCTACCCTGTCTCTCCTCCCCGCAGTGGCATCTCAAGTTAGGCAATTTGGCATGAGAATCACTTCTCAGCGCTTCTTGGAAAACACATTAGGGCAAAGGAAACAGGCCGTAATTTTTGGACGGCAGGGCCTTTCTACAAATACTCCTCTGAAATAAAGATAGCGGTCTTTCCAGTTCATAAATACCCATGGGAAAATCCACTTAAACTCCCACCGGGTTTCCAGATCTTTTTGTTTGGTCTGGTGAGCAGGATAAAGGCTGTGACCAAGGGTGCCCCCAGCACCCGGAGCACAAACAAAAACTATGGGATGGCATCTCCTGTCATCATTTGCTTTCACAGCTGTCTACACATAAAGGAAAGGAGTTAGCATTACTGAAAACAAAAGACAAAAGACAAAACGTGAAACAGGCAACTGTTTTCACTTGCTCGGAGACAGCAATATTCTTTATGGCTACTCTGAGTGGAAAAGTACTGCTCGACTTTCACCAGAACATCTCTCAATACCACAGATGGGGCATGCTGGGTTTTTCTTTCCCCGGACACGGGAATATGAAGAGGAAATGGGCCCAATTCCCCTGAACTAAGTCAACATACAGACAGGTGTTTCTAGGTATGAGCACCAAGCAAACTGCTTGCTAAGGTCTCCAGTCTGATTTGACGCAAATCAATGGTGTTAAGCTTGTAGCTAAATGGAGAAAGCAAAGGAATCTGCTGTCTGCTGACTTTACAGTCAGAGAGAGACCAGATGGAAACCGTAAACTATACCTCTCCACCTGCCCTTTTATAACAGAAGGAAGAATGCAGAGGCTTGCTTACCTTAAAGTTGTGTGTCTTCTCATAGTTGAAGTGGTTGTCGTTGTGTGTGAGGGCTGCCCTTCGAACCAGGGAGGAGATCTGTGAACAGGCAAAGAGTTTGAGAGGGGCCCAGAGAAAGCCACCTTTGACTCCCACCTTCACCCCCAGGGCTACGGCCAGCAGCTCTTGGCGTTTCCTGCCCTGCTTAGACTTCCGAACCACAGCACACTTTTTCTCATTTTCCAGCCGCAGTTCCTGGGAGAACATCGTGCCTGGATCCCCAGAGCTTTCTAGTTTCCCCCGCAGAGCCTGGGGAGCTCGGTGCCGTCAGCTTTCTTGAACCGCAGCTAATGTTAGGCAGCAGATTTGAGGCAGCTGCGTCCTGTCTGCCGAGGCCTCCGGCATGTGACCTGGAAGGCCCGGCTTGAGTGATGGAGGGGTGGAGGGGGCTCCGCTCCTGAATAAGGACGGGCCTGTTTTGTGCTATTTCCTAAGGCCGACGTGTGCCTGGAACAATAGCACACATTCATGTGCGCAGCAACCCCCAGAAGCGGTCTCCCTCCGGTCAGCCACTGAGGATTCGGGGAGGCAGGGGCCGGCGGCTTTATTTCTCCTGCCGCAGCACATTGCAAAGGAGAGACCGCTGCTCCTCGCCGGCACGTTCCACACTCACACGCGCACACACCCCCCCAAGTAGCTCTGATGTTCAAAGTCTGAGGCTGCGTCCAATTATTCTGCGGCTCGAAACCTCATCCTGGGCTGAACTCCAGCAGATTAAACCTTTAAACCCTGATGATCGTTTAATCTTATAGGGGTAAAGCCTATGTCTCTTGTTTTAAATCTGCCTCAGCACTTGAAAGCTTAATTTTTATTCTTATGCATGCATTAAATTAAAACAGTCTGAGCACCAAATGGGGTATCAAAGAGCAAAGCTTTCAGCTCTGAGTTCTACATTCAAAGTTGCAAAATAAGAGGCAGGATGTCTTGTTTCAGGAGACCCCTCCTGTCTCTCCTCTCCCCTTCCTGCACGAACTCACACAGACAACATTCCTTACCTAAAACCAAAACATCTCAGTTGCTTTTCTTTTAAATAAAACATCTTCGATGTTCATTCTGTAGTGGCCACGCCTATAAAAATGCCCTCCTTGCTCTTAAAAGCATCGTCTATTTGATGGTCTCATGGTCCCAGGTCTTCTCATTAATAGCAGTAAGGAAATCTTGATATCTTGGGAGTACTCCTGATCCACTGGTGAAATTTAATGCAGCTAATGCCAGACAATAAAATCACTGCTTTAGGAACTCGAAAGCAAGAACTAGATGGCTGGATCTTTATGTAAATGGATGATCTGTGAATTTCATCCTGTCCTCTACTGAGGCAGGGCCCCGTGCTCCAGTGTCTCTAAGCAGCCTTGTGGAGAGTAACCAGAGATCAATCCTTCCCTCGCGCAATTCTTTATCCCTGGCAATCACCATCACTTCAACTTGGTTCAAAAGTCCATCCTCCCATTCTATCCTCCTCCTCCCCTCAAAAATAACTGCTGATTTTTATATTGTGTTATTGAGCACAATAACCTCCATGGTGCCAGACGATGTTCGGAATGTGTTAAATGCACTTATTTAATCTTCAGCACGTGGGTATGAGCTTTTTATTCCCATTTTATTTTTATTCCCATTTTTTTCGGATGAAGAGACTGAGGCACTGAGAGGTAAAGTGATTTTTCCAGGGACATTCAACTGGTTTAAGTGGCAGAGCCAGGATCAAAGTGCATGGCATCTGTGCCCATGCCCTGAACTGCACACCCCGCCGCCTCGGTACACCGATGTGCTGCCATGTCCTGCCGTCCGGTCCTGCCAGGTGCTTTATCTGAAATATCGGTTGAGTCTGCCCTCTCCTTACCATTCCTGCCCCCCAATAGCTCAGGCTTTTGTTATCTTTCCAGGCCACCTCACACCCAGCTGCACAACACTCTTCCTAATCCGGTCACCACTCCCCATCTGCTCAGGAAATGTCAGTGCTTCTCCAGGGCTTAGCTGTGTCCTGGCATCACGGGTACTTCACAAGCTGGTCCCAACGTGTATCCAGTTCCTTTTATTTCCCTGCACTCCCCTCCATAGATCCTACAAAATCTTTTCTCTGACATGCCCAATTTCTCACCCAGATAGCTTGCTCTACTTTTTAGAATAGTCCAGCATCATTTCAACATGTCTGCATTTTCACCAACATTCTCATTCTAACTCAAATGCCACCCTTTCCAAAAAGACTTCTCCAAACTCACCATTGGAGGCAAACTCTCTCCTCTGAAATCTCATAGCATTTTATCTACATTTTCTGATTGCATTTCTCGCTTTCTCTCTTGCATGAGAGTGATTTAGAACAATACTTATTCCCCAGTCACACTGAGAACTCATTGTGATGTGCTCTATGCCTAAGTTGCCTTTGTTTCCCCCTACAGGAGTGTGTAATAAGATTCCTTGCCACAGTAGGAACTAAATGTAAGTTGCTAGGAAGCGCCCATACATGTAGGGAGCCAGAGTTGTGCAGGAAGGTGTGCAAAGGTGCCTACATGGCGTGGGTCTCCTGCCTCATCCCGTAATCGCCCATCCCCTGCTTCGGCTTCCAATGACCAGGTTTACTCCAGGTGTCTGCTGTCCTGATGGGCTCCACCAGACTCCTTAGCCCCCTTTCTCATCATCCAATCCTGATAATGACTACCACTAATGGGTTAAGGGAAGGCTTGACATATCTTTGAAAAGCTTCCAATCTTTTCAGGCATTATCCTAAAGGTAAAAGGATGAAGAGGAGGAAAAAGAGTCCTTTCCCAAACCTTCACTGCTAGCCTATCAAGAGAGACCTTCTGATGGCAAGCCATTTTGAGTAAGAACAAATTCTTTGATCTGGCCTAGATGAAGTCTATGAATATACAGTTTTAGAATCTGATGAAAATAACTCTTTAAATGGAATGTGTGCAAAAGGGGTCTCCTTCTCTTTTTGGTCTATGAGTGGTTGAATCCAAGGAGATTTAGTATTTTCTCTTGTGTCTGTGCCTTTACTTATAACAAGTAATTTTTATTTCTATTTGTGACAGTGATTTCTTTTTCAGATATTTATTCAATAGAATCAACCCAAACACAAGAAACATTCAGACATGCGAAGGAATCGTACACTGTTCCCTTAAGATGCTTCTTTACAGGGGACTGTAAGTGTTAGCCTTTGAGCGAGCATTATTGTGTGCAGTGTAGATGACCTCAGCTAACCCTCCTATTAAAGGAAAAATTATTACAAAAATCTCTTGGTAAAAACTTCCCTCTTAAATAACCCCATCACATAGAGCTCTTCTTTATCTAAGCTCCCCAAGGACAGCTCCTTGGTTTCTTTTATATCCTCCACAATGTCTAATACAGTGTTCTCTATACACAACGGACACTTAATACTTTTGCTGACCATCTTCTTCTAACAAAAATTTCTATCTGACCTATTTTTATCTATATGTTCATTAGATGAAGCACATTTCCCTACATACTCTGTTTACACCAGGGATTCTCACTGGAACTACTGACATTTAGAGCTGGATAATCCTTTGTTGTGGGGGTTGCCCTGTGCGGTGTAGGACATTCTTTGCCTCTATTCACCAGATGCCAGAAGAACTCCCAATTATGATAATCACAGCTGTTTGCAGACATTGCCAGCTATGCCTCGGAAGGCAAAATTGTCCCCCGTTGAGAATATCTGAGTGAAATGGATAACACAAATATTTATAGCATGCTTACTGCATACCAAGTATTATACTAAGCACTTTGTATATTTTGGCTCACGTAAGATTTAAAACCTTTTGAGGTATGGACTGTCACAATGACCCCCGTTTTACAGGTGAGTACATGGGAACCGAGGGTTTCAGTGGTAGAATACAAACACGACTAACTAGGTCTATACTCTCCCCACCCCCCAAGAACAAGTTTTTTAATTTTTTTATTGTGGTAAAATACACATAATGTAAAAGCTTAAATTTTAACCATCTTAAAATGCATAATCTTTCAGCATTCAGTGTATTCACAATGTTCTGTGACATCACCGCTATCTATCTAGTTTCATTACCCCAAAATAAAACCCTGTGCCCACCAGCACTCACTCCCTATTCCCTTCTTCCCCCAGCCCCTGGCAATCACCAATCTGCTTTCTGTCTCTGTGAATTTACCTTTTCTGAATATTTCATATAAAGGGAATCATACAACATATGGCTTTTTGTGTCTGGTTTATTTCACTTAGCATAATGTCTCAATATTCATGTATATTGCGGCAGCTATCAGTACTTCATTCCTTTTCCCTGATGAACAATAATCCATTGCATGGATATAACACATGTCTTTTATTGATTTAGCAGGTGATGGATATTTAGACTGTTTTCACCTTTTGGCTACTGTGGATAGTGCTACTAAAACATTCTCATACAAGTTTTGTTTGAACACTTGTTTTCAATTTTTTTGGCTATACACTAAATCTATGCTTTTAACCATCCTCTAAACTTCCTCTCATCTCAATACTACTCACATTAAAAAATATCCAGTGGTTGAATGCCAAAATTGCTCTCTTCCCCATTATTAGCCTGTTAACAACTAGCAAGGCTGTGTGTTTCCTGGACTGGTTTTTAAAGAGGAGACTTTTGTTCTTCCTGGGCCTCTGTGAAAGCAGGTGCTACTTAAGATACTTTTGGAAGGAGGTGGGACTATAAATAAATGGTGAAATAAGCTCACCACTTCCCTTTTTCTTTTTTTATAAATAAGGATGGGGATTCTATTTTCCGAGGCTTCTTCTTTCTCTCTATGATTAGGATCCTGGACACCAGAAGGAATCAGGGATAACGAGAAGGCAATGAAAGACTGTCAGAAGAAGGCAAGAGGCAAGGATGGGTCAAGGAGCAGGAAGATCTGAGAAGACACAGCCCTTTGGGAGCCAGTGTACATGTACAGGGCCCAGGAAAAAGGGGTGGTAGGAGAAGCCTACCTGCACTGACTTTAAAAACTTCACATCCTAAGCCCAGAGGAAACCTCAAAAGTTCGTCCAATCAAGTCCTCCTTCTCCGTCTGGCTTCATGCAGAACTACCTCTCAGCCTCCAGGGACCACAGCAGTCTGCCTCATTAGTACCAATTTCTGGAGAAGGTGATTTGCCATCAGTCTACAATTCTTCTACAGACATCAGATAAATTCCAGTGCTGTGTTTTGAGAGGGCTCGTGGAAAATGTCACTGTCAGTCCCTGGACAGTCTCTCCCACTATTTTAACTCCAGTGTTTGTGCTGCTGATGAGCCCTTTAAACATCTGTTTCTTGAGTCTGAATCTCCCTTAGGTGTTTACTGCCCAAGCTACACCTCTGCTAGACCCTTCCCTGCTGCTGCAGCTTCATGGCAGTGCATGAAATGAAAATCGATATTACTAGTGATGAGGACAGTGTTGTGAGGAGGGTTCTCTAGTGTTCTGCTGGTGTGTGAATTGGTTTGTGTCTGGGAAAAAAGTCGGTGGTGTGTCAAAAGCCTGGAAAAAGTTCGTGGGCATTGATCCAATGGTTCTGTTTGTAGGAGTCTCTTAAGGTCTTCAGACAAAAATTTAGATAGAAATATTGAGAGACATAGAGGGATATCCAACAAAATAATAATATCAAGAAATGAGAAAAAAGCCTAAATAGTCAAGGTAGGGGAAAAGTTAAATAAATTACTGTATATATTTGCTAACTATGTATCTGATAAAGAGCTAATAACCAGAATCTACAAAGAACTCAAGCAAATCAGCAGGGAAAAAACAAACAACCCCAGGAAAAATTAGACAAAAGACATGAACAGCAGCTTTTGAAAAGAGCTAATATATGCTCAATGTCATTAATCAGGGAAATGCAAATTAAAACCACAATGAGATATGACCTTACCCCAGTTAGAATGGCTTTGATGAAAAAGTTCAAAAACAATAGATGCTGGCATGGATGCAGAGAGAAAGGAACACTTATACACTGTTGGTGGGACTGCAAATTAATACAGCCTCCATGGAAAACAGTATGGTGCTTCCTCAAAGAACTAAAAGTAGACCTGCCATTTGATCTAACAATCCCACTACGGGGTATTTACCCAAAGGAAAAGAAGTCATTTTATCAAAAAGATATCTGCACTTGAATGTTTATGTCAGCACAATTCACAATTGAAAAGGTGTGGAATCGACCCAAGTGCCCATCAATGCATGAGTAGATTAACAAAATGTGGTAAATGTATGCTATGTAATACTACTAAGCCATGAAGGAGGATGGATTAAGGCCTTTTACAATTTGGATGGAACTGGAGACCATTATCCTGAGTGAAGTATCTAAAGAATGGAAAAACACCACATGTACTTGCTATTAAATTGGAACCAACCGATGAGCACAGGTGTGCACAGAGGGAAGTAAAACTCAGTGGAAATCAAGCAAGGGGGGAGGGGGAAGGGGGGATGGGCAAAAACCTAATGGGTACAAAGAACTATAAAGGTGATGGGGATACTTATAACCCTGACTCAAGTGTAACAAAATCGAGTCACATACTCAAAAACATTTGTACCCCCATAATATTTTGAAATTTAAAAAAATTTTTAAAATAATAAAAAGAAAAACAAAGTAAAAAAACAAGAAGAAAACACACTAAAATATCTCCAATGCACTAAACTGCTGAAGATAAGCAGCAGTTATATCTGGATGTAGAAATTTTAATTGACATTTATTTTCCTTTATATTCTTTCCTCTGTTTTTTGAGTTCTCCACAATGGTTATCTTCTCATCCCATTATATCGAAATGATTTTTAAAGTACATTATAAAACCTTCATTAGATTTACTGTGCATGGATAAATTCTCAACTTTTGAGCTCATCAAATCCCACCTCCTCTTTTTTTTAGGTGAAGAAACCGAGGGCCAGAGAGGTTTGATGACTGCCCCTCATCACAGAGCTGTTCTGCCGCTAGATTCAGAGGCAGATGCAGACTCCAGGTTCTCCTGCCTGTGACCCCTACAGCCAGTGGTCCCCACTCTTGGCAGGCATCAGAACCCCAGGAGGGCTTGTTGAAACACCAACTGCCGGGCCCACTTCAGAGTTTCTGGTTCAGTCAATATGAGATCAGGCCGAAGAATCTGCATTTCTAACAGCTTCCCAGGTGGTACTGACATTGTTGGTCCTGGGACCATGCTTTGAGGACCCGTTTTATGCTCCCCACTGCCCTGCCTGATAATTAGAATCACATGGGGAGCACCCCACCCCAACACACACACAAATCACAAACCATGCTCAAGGTCTACCTCTGACTAATTAAATCCAAATTTCTGGGGATGGGGCCCAGACTCTAAAAATCCCTCCAGGGGATTGTCATGTGCTCCTAGAACTGGGAGTCACTGCACTGATCTCAAGTGTTTCAATTCAGGGGGATTGTTAGAAATGAAGAAAGTATAAATGTGGTTGATGCTACTGAACAAATTCCCCCCTTCCCAAAGGAATCAATATCTTTTCAAATACAAAATGTGATCATGTTTCTGCTTCTGCTCACCCCACTCCACCTGCCATCATACTCCTTAAAACCTCCGTAGACTCTTAAGGCAAAGGCAAATATCCGTACCATGGCTTACAGGGGCCGGTGGGGGCTGGCACCTGCCACCTTTCCAGTCTCACTTCCTCCCACTTTCCTGCTGTCACCTTGAGAATGTGTAACCATACACCTATTAGTATGATTTTTAAATTATGACCTAGCACCCCTCCCCCTAGCCTGCTGGCTCTATGAGATCAGATACTGTGTGTGCCTTTCATCACAATTAAAGCCCCAGTGCCATACATGGAGCCCAGCGCAAAGTAGGTGCTTACTAACTTTGCTCAATGAATGAATGAATGGCCATAGCTGCCAGGTATCTTGGGGTGAGGGGATCACAATAGAGGCTTATCATTGTCACTACCTAGTAAATTTACTCTTGTTAGCCTCCAATATAAAATCCAGGTTCCGTGCCCTTTGGAGTTTCCTTTGGATCAAGCTGTCATGTTTCTGGTATCACAAGAGAGAGTGCTGGAAGCAGGGGAACCCTGCACCAGGGTCAGTCCCAGGCCTTAAGGAACAAGACCAGGTTTGGGACTAGAATAATGTCAAAAGTAACATCATATATTTGTGGAGTATGTTACATATTTGAATCTTTCCTCTATGAGGAAGGTAGAGTTGGTGTCATTATTCTCATCTTACAGATGAAGAAACCGAGCTGCTAATAGACTTAGATGTTCTTTCCGTGGAAATCCCTGGCACCCCAGTGTAGCAGCTCAGTGGTGTTGGCTACTCACAGCCCACTGACACAAAGACTTTTTCCTCTTCTCTGTTCCTAGAGGAATTTTACAAACTTTTAAAACTTAAAAAAAAAAAACTTTTGAAATTATTCATAGTTCTATTAACTCTCCCTGGTGACTAGCATGATGCCAACACTAGCTTGGCACTCAGGAAAGTTTTGTTGCATGAAAAATGAACAGGCTTGCTTTTAAGTAGTCCTTCAATCTTCCTTACCTTCCATCAAAGTGACTTCTAATTATAAGAAGAGTTAGTACGTTTTCCTTTTTCCTTTAGACAATGGGTTCACTCTCTGCACACATGTCTGGAGTTCCGGGGTTGGGTCATGTCCCTGGGCTGCACGTTATTTGCCCAAAGCTACAAAATGTTAAATCCTGCCCAGATCCAGGAACACTTAGCAAAATGCTGCAGTTATTCATTCAGCCCAGAATGGTGGTGGGAAATCTGTTATTTTCCTTTGTTTTCACTCCTTGTAGATCACACTTAAATACTTTTAATGGCTGGATAGTGGTATACTGAATATCTGCTTACTACCGCTATTCCAGTGTCTTTTATATACATAGTATCTACGTGTATATGAAGGGCTTCTACACGGGTTTTGAGGGTGCCGGTGGATGAAGAGGCAGAGGGACGTCCACTCTGGGTTTTGCTGTGGTTCTGCACATCTGATTCTCTATTCCTGTTGCCAGTGAAAAAAACTAGCAATGCTAAGTGAAATAAGCCCTGACTGCTGAATGATAATCAAAGGGGTGGTTTTCTTTTATCGACCCTCCTAAACCCAGCCTGTTTGATCCTATGCACTTTGAACACTCTCTCATACCGTCAAACAAATCTTCCTTGCGCTTCCTAAGAACTGCCCTGTGTTCGCTATATTCTTTGCTTGTGGTTTTCAGTCCTGAAAGAGGAGGAAGACAACAAAGACATATGATTAAACTGCAGACTTATTCCCAGGACTGTTAAAGAAATGAGAAAGACCAGGTTGGGACCCTGCCATCCTTCCTGCCAATGGGCTAATTAAAGCTGTGTAATCCTGGTTTCATTCGAGTCCATTTAAGCATCAGGTGTCCAGGCTGACCTGGCTCACTCAGAAAACTGCTGCTGACCGCCCAGCCTGCTGAGTTCTGGTCCGAGGCAGAGAGGCCTTTGTCTCTGATGGCGCAACATGCTCAGCTGCTGCTCCAACTGTTCTCCGGGGACAGATGGCCACTCTCAATGGGAGAGAGATACAAAAGTGCCGAAGGAACGGTCTCACTGCCTCTCCTAGAATGCAATTCACTTCATCAAAACAGTGACAATGCACCCCAAACTGAAGGGCCTGTGTGGGCTCTAAAATGGACCGAAGTACCTTGTTTAGAAACGAATAAAGAACCTGATGCTTCTTGGGTTGGTGGATTGTGCAATGCCGGAACTGCTGTCTTTCCCATGTAATTTCTCCAGCTGTTTTACTGATACTGATGGCAAAGATTTTAGCTAATTACTGACGTTTTTCACGGACTGTTTAGATGCACAAACAGGAGATACTCCACATCGCATAGGAAGACTAGGTTTTGTTAAGCAGCTCACACATTTGAACATGTTGTTTGCTTTTTTGTTGTTTTGTTCTTGTGTGCAGTTTTTGAGAGAATAAATAGCAACATGTTTTACGTCTGAGTGTATTAATCCATTTCTTTAAACAAGAATCTTGAAAATCTTACGCAAATTTCTTAAATGCCGAACGTAAGAAAGCATGGTAGGGTTATTTTTTGAGAGAATGGAACATTTGTCAAGTCAAGCTCTGTGAAATGAAAACCCAAGTAATAATGTAAAATTTAAGAGGAAGCAGCTATTACAAAGTTCTCAGCTGTCATTTTCCTTCTTGCCCCAGGTTACTCTCTGCTCATATTCCATATTCAACTCCTTTTCTTTGTATTTTCTTTGCTGTCACATGACTCCCCACCTCTGGCCAAAAAAATACGTGCCCCAAATGATTGACATACGGATTTTATAACAAAAGTCATGACACTCAATTTCCGGCTCAAGGCACCCAACTGCATAGCGGGTCCCGAGTGTATTTCTCTAACTCATCCTCCCTCCCTGCCATTGTTGCTCACTCATTGAGCCTGAGAAATCTCTGCCAGAGGCCACACATTTGCCAAATTGCATTTTCTTGTCACACTACACGATGGCAATTTGCAGACCACTAGAGAGTGTACCTAACAGAGCCTCTGGCTTCTTTTCCACCAGGTTCTTTGGTCAGCAGTTGAGTAAGGTATACCTTTATCTACAGAAAAAATCAAATTAACTAGTTGTGTTCTGTATGTGAACTATCCCATGTTGTCAATGAGACAGAAAACTATTAAACAGTTTTTCAAAATTTCACAAACAAAAGTATAATATCTCCAGTTCGCTACTGTGCTTACAGTGAATAATCACCCAAACAAAATAGCCCTTGATGCCGTTCACAGCTGAGCAGCTGACAATGCGCAATGGCCAGTGTAGTTTCTGGAGATATTTAGGAACTCAGCAGTGCTAAAACATGGACACTTGCACATTCCAAATAGACTCTAAGGTTATTTCTGGTTTCCTGTGTGAGTGCTGACTGAGATTTTTCACACTCTACAATTGGATCTCATATTTGTATAATATGTTGGGATTGGGAAGACCAGCCTTATACCAAGTGCATGGCCCTATTGTCCCTACCCAGCTGCAATGTCAGAGTATGTGTGATGATGCAGACACCTCACACAGCCACTGCCTGCTGTGGGAAGAGAAACTACTGTCATGCTGGTGTGCAAGCATGAATATTCCAGAATAAGATAGTTCACTCTGAAATGACCATTTCCAATTTGACCTTAGGTTTATTTTAATGCAATAAAATCATTCTCGAATATGTTGCAAATATAGCTCCTCCTTCCTTTTCTTCCTCCCTCCCCTCCTTCCTTCTCTGAGCAAATATTTATTGAGCATCTATTATTTAATCAGGCACTGTATTAGGCCAGCGGGATAGAGTTGTGAACAACTGACAAAAATCTCTGTCTTCTTGGAGAACAGACAATAAACAAAGCTAATAAGCACATTACACATTATTTTAGGAAGTGGCAAGTGCTATGAAGAACAAAGCAAGAAGACAAGATAGGGAGTGATGAGGAGGGAGGTTCCCATTTAAATCAGGATGGCCAGGAAAGGCCTCACTGAGAAGATGACATTTGAGCAAACACTGGCAGAGGGTGGTGGGTGAGCCAGGCTGGTATCTGGAGGAAGAGCATTCCAGGCAGAGGGGAAAGCAAATGCAAAGGCCACAAGACAGGAGCAAGCATGGCTTGTTCAAAAAATAGCAAAGACCAAAAGTGCTGGAGTGTTGTGCTAGGAGGGGAGGTGAGTGACCTAGGGTGTCCGGGAGAGAACGGGACTTCCACTTTTACTCCCAACGATGTGAGCAGCCGCCACAGGGTTCTGCACAGAGCTGTGATATGATCTGAGTTACTTTACAAAAGCATTGCTCTGCCTTCTGTGCTGAGGACCATAGGAGGACAAGGTTGCAAGCAGGGAGAGCGGTTAAAAGCTACTGCAGGAATCCAGGAAAGAGGAGACAGTGGCTTGGGCCAGCCAGTGGGCGGAAGAGGTAGATGGGGTGGTCAGAATGTCGGTATCATTGCAAGGTAGAGTCTGTAGGATTAGCTTACAGGTTGGATGCGAAGTGCACAAGAAAAATAGAATTCCAGGATAATGGCACAGTTTTGGGCCTGACTAACCAGGTAGCCAAAATTTCCATGAAATGAGATGAAGATGACAGCAGGAGCAAGAGTGAGGCAGAAGGTCGGGCCCTCCATTCTGTAATGCATGTTAACATCGAGTAACGGCTGGACACATAAACCTGGAGTCCCAGGGAAAGACAGGTGCTGGAGATCTACTTTTGGGAGCTATCACTGGTAGATGAGTTTTAGAGGAAGACAGTGAGTGGAGACAGACAACAGCAGAGACCCCAGGACTAGGTCCTGGGACACTCCAACCTTTAAGAGGTCAGGAAATTGAGAGGGTCCTAGCCAAGGAAAAACAGCAGGAAAGTCTGATATCCTGGAAGCCAGTGGAAAAAACGATCCACTGTGGCCAATGCTGCTGATAGGTCACGTGTGATGGGGACTGAGCAGGGACCACAGGGTTGGCAACATGAGTGAGTGTTCACTTTGGCAAGAGCAGTTCCCAGGAGCAGTGGGGGAAACTTGAATGCAGGTGCTTTAAGAATGGGAGGAGAGCATTGCAGAGCCAGTGCTGGGGAGTGCTGGAGAGCAAAGGGGGCAGTGGAAAGGATGGGGTTCGGCGGATCCAGAGAGCCTGCTTGTTTTTCCTTTTAAGAAAGAAAAAAAGCCAGTGGGATGTCCCTTGCCCATCATAAAACCATAGCCCATGTAATAAAGAGTCAGACTCAATTTCTCGCGTTTGACTTGCTCGAAGCTTGCAAATCAACAAGAAGGCCAGGGTGCTCCCTCCCTTGGTGCTGGTGAGAAGTTCAAACCACGCAAGACCCTGATGGTGTGAGAGCTCTCACCCACCTCCACCTCCTAACCATCAAAGAACTCTATGCCATTGTACCCCAGGGTCTCTCAAGCAATTTTCGGACTTGATTAGGGGTCTGTCCTGCTCCCATCAAGAAAATCTCATTACATGAATAATAAAACTCTGCACATCTGTTTGGTGCATGTATGGCTTCATCAGTCTCAACACCAAACCAAAATTTTGGGTGAGGGGTCCATTCGACCTCTGTGAAGTGGCCACAGCAGCCCGTAGCAGCTGGACAGCACTTGAGATACAGTCTGTGTCTCCTTCCCCTGCCCCCAAGTTTCCAATGCCTCTGCACACAGGGTCCCGACCACGTAAAACATAAGTCATATTAGAATCATGTAAGCCATAAAATAGAAAAAAACCCCTAACGTTACTAAGCTCATGAATATGCCAGGCACATTAATCATATTCCCATTTAATCTGTACAATAGTCCTATGTATTATTACCCCCATTTCAAATATGAGCAAACTGAGCCCAAGAGAGCTCTCACTACTCAAGCTTACAATGCTAATAACGAGGATTTGAACCCAGAACCGGCTGCTTCCAGAGTTCATACTCTTAAACTTCATGTGATCTGGCCTCCACATATTTGTCCCAGGGTAGGGTGTAATAACTTAAGAACCCTCGATTCACATTTTCTAATCTCTTTGGTAGCAAGAACCACAAAGAGCACTTAACAAAGGTTTATAAGTAAATGCATGTGTCTGATCTAGCCCATCTCCTAGTGACTTGCCCAGATTATCACAGCCAGTTAGTTGTAAAGCCAGGACAAAAAGCCGGGTCCTTGAACTGAAGGCCTAAGCTCTTTCCACTGTGCAACAACAGGTCTGGTCAAGATCCACGCTCTCCCAGACTGGACAAGTTAAAGAAGCCACACACACACACAAGCATATCAAACATAGGCAGGAAATTGCCAGACGACATATATTGTTAAAATTATCTTAGAATGATCATATGCATTAAGAATTTCAAAATGTTATTACCCTTTAAGATTCAGTAATTCAATTTCTAAGAATCTATCCTAAGGAAATGATTGTAAATACAGAAAGGCAGTAATAGCATTATTTCTAATATTAAAAATGGAATATATTGTGCATGTCCTAATATCAGGAAGTAACTAAGTAAGTATGACACTCATGCAACAGTCAAAATGTTATTTGTGAAGAGTGTACGATAACATGGCTATAATATGCTTCTTGAAAAAAGCAGAATACAAATGATTCCTATACTATGCTTACAGATACATTTTTTAAAATCCCAATGGATAGGAAATCATTGCAAGGAAACAGACCAATGTGTGTGTGTATATATATATATATATTTTACCTTTCAAAATTCCTTTAATATATTATCTTTATCATTAGAATAAGGAAAAACAGCAAAATTTTGCCATGGAGAAAGAAAAACATTTCCCCCTTGTTTGCATTAGCTTTGTTTTGTATTTGTACTAGGAGGTCTTTACCTCAGGGGAAAAAAATTAGGTAAATTCTAAACAAAACAAGAAACTGAATAAATGTTAGGTATGAGAGTCTTTTATGGTAGAGATCTCACAGCTGGAATATATTCACAGGAACTCTCAGATGTGAAGAATAAGTGATTAAGTAACATTATTGAAAGTGAAAACTCTTAATCTAGCAGGTATTAAGGAAGGATTCACACTCTGCGGGATCTAAAACATGCTACTTTATAGCCTTTATTGATAGAAATTAAATCTTTCCAAAATGCAAGAGAGATCTCTATTTCCTGTAAAAACATGATTTCGGTCACCTAAATCCCTGAGGAGATTTTCACCTTGAGCCAAGTGAACTAAAAGTTTTAAAATAAAAATACTGTATCATGCTGCTTTAATCATATATATTATTGTTTGCAAAAGTCAGGAGATAAAACAATAATGAATAAGTATTATCATGTTTATATAACAAATTTCCTTCAAATAAATGTATCCAGATCCAGAAAATTACATCTCAGTATGTGTAATACAGCTATGAGAATTTTAGCTTTTGTAATATTTCAGTGATGATTTGGGATGAAGAAGCTTCCATTTTAAATAACTCAAAAGTTTTCTAGCTTAATTTTTTAACCTCAATCATAATAATATAGCTCCATTTCAAATGTTTTTGTTAATAACTAAATGTTTCCAGACATCTCTTGAAGAGCTGTTTAAGAAGCTAGCATTGTAATTGGCTGTGTGCTATTTCAGTATAAAATACTGCATGCTTATCAAACTCATGGTCACAGAAATGTCAATTAAACACTAAACATGGTGAAAGCTTTTGTTTGCCAAGAATTCCTCTTTGGGAATGAGAACTCTGGAGCTAAACTATCTGGGTTAAAAATCCCTTCTTCAACCCTTCCCAACCCTTCCCATCAGCTACATATAGGAGTCACCTGGATGTATCAAGAATAACCATTTTCAACTTGTGCCAAGTTATTTAACCTCTTTGTGCCTCATTCCTTCCATTGTGGGATGTGGATAATAACAGCAGGTCCCTCATAGAGGATTAAAGGTGCAATTTAAGATGTATATTGGATGTTACTCAGACCCATGCCTGGTACCATTTTATATATGTGTATGTATATATAACTTAATAGCTTTTGTGATTGTTCAGGTAATGTTTTCAAAGTAAGGTCTAATTTTTGGAAGGTGTTGACATTTGAGTTTAACTAAGACTACCTTCGCTTCATGTAATATAGGGAAAAAAAATTCCTTTCTGACTTGCCACAATTCATAAACATGTGGTCATGTCAATTTGATCAGAATCACCAGGGAGCTGAGGAGAAGCTGGAAGAATTTTAATCACAAATGGCAGTTCTAGGAAGGCATTTGGGCATGGATACGAAGGTGCACTAAAGATGTGTAAGTGCTGCAAAAACAGGCTGTGTCCTGAAACATTTTGATGCTATCAGAAGGAAAAAAAGTGAGAAGGGTGTGTTTTAGGATGGGAATTTACAAAAACAAACAGGATAAAGGATTAGATTATAGCTCATGTTGGTCCTGGGCTCCATCCAGGGCTGCATTCAGGGAAGAGCCTCCCATGCTCTTGGACAGTGTTACAAACAACAGCAGGGCAGCCTGTGAATGTCTCTGTGGGCTCGAAATCTTTACTCTCAGCGTCCTCACCTTGTACGTGTAACTGGGAGCTGAAGCAGGTGGAGTGCCTAGCTCCTGTGACAGAGTAGGCTTCTCTGGAGACGTGTGAAGCTGATGACACATTTCTAAGCACAAACCATCAGCTACATGCAGGAATCACCTGGACATTCTGGGAGTATCAAGAATAACCATTTTCAAAAGACAGTCACTTCAAATCCACCCTTATGAATGGTTCTTAGACTTCTCATAGCACACTAAGTATGTTTGTGTGGACCCACTTCTGTAACATTCACTCAGGTCTCAAATTAGTGTTTCTTAAAATACCAGTTACCACCAGTTGTTCTATGATTAAATATGTCTGGAAAATTCTACATATATCCCTTTCTTGGAGAATTACCATTTACGTTACTGTTTAGAACAACCATCATTTTCCAAATTTATTTATAAGGCCAATGAGTATCCAGCAACACTTGTGTTTGGGCCACTAATACTTGATACTTAACTTCAGGATTGTTGTTGATTAAAACAGATAATACACAATATATATATACAATAAGGGCCTGATGGAGTTTAGCTATGATTATTATTATTAATAACTACTCTTTAAATAAGCTTAGCTAGCAGTCCTGCTGTATCCTGAACAATGCACACGACTGCCGCTGGTTCTGCCAGCAGGTCCTGGGTGACATTGTGGGGGGTGGACATGGTTATTCAGTGTCCTTTTTCTTCTACGTGGTGAGCCATTCAGGGCCAGTGGATGAGGCGACACCAGTCAAGGTAAGCACAGGATTACTGGCCACAGCTGACAGCATAAAGTGCACTTCACGTAGGTCAGTTCTAGGCAGACAGGGTGGGAGGCACCACCTTTGGACACTTAGTCCCAGGTTTGTACCTCAGCAGAACTTGGACACATCTCTGGCTTTCATGGGGCTCTCAGAGTTGCTACGGTGTCTTCTTACTGGACAGAGCCCGGGGTGTCATCTGAATCCTAGCATTCCACATTATGACCACTTCAGCTCCCTGGTGCCAGTGAGTCTGAAGTCCCAAGATCTCCAGGTCCTGATCTCAGGCTCTGAAATCTACCCACTTTGTTTTCTAAAGCCTTCCCTGCCCCGCCACCCAATGGATAAGAAATAGTCTCTTAAAGGAGTCCTTTAGCCCTAAATAATATTTCAACAATATGAATCCAGAGGAAACTGCCATTTTACTGTTTGCCCTGAGCACTTCCAGAAAACTGTTGCACTCTGGCAAAACACAAAAGCCAACTGCCAAGATGCTACGGAGAAGGAGTGTGTGTGCGGGGTGGGTGGAAGCCTGGAGGTGTCGCTGCTTTGGGCATGCTTGCCCACTGCAGGCTGTGCATCTGCACAACTGCTTTGCCCTGGTTTCCTAAGGTGGGCTCTGTTGCTGCATTAGGAAGGTTCCCTGCCCTGCCATTGGTTTAGCTGGTGCCAAGGGTTCCTCTCTCAAAACTGGCATATCCTAAGAGGAGCGCTGAATCCAGAAAAGAAGGGAATGTGCCGCATTGCCAGCACATTCCAGGTGTGATGGGAGGCTGGGGGTCCAATTCTTCCCTCCCAAAAGCAAGGAGTATGTGTTAATGAAAAAGATGCTCAAAAGGTGATGGAACGAGGTAAAGTGAGATTTCCTTCTGTTGGGATTCTGTGGTTCAGTTTCTAAGAACCAGGAGTGTGGGGGTTTAAAAATGGCTCCAAAAATCTTTTACATTCCTCCTGCTAAGATGTGGGGTATATGTCCCTTCTTTGGGAATCTGGATAGACTTGTAACTGCTTCCACTCATAGACTAGGATGGAGGTAGTTCTATGTGACGCCCGAGGCTGGGTCATAAAAGGCAATGAAGCTTCTGCCTTGTGTACTGGAGCCCTTGCACTGGAGCCATGGGTTGTCATGTAAGAAGTTCAACTCTCCCAAGGCTGCCATATTTGGCAGAAGCACAAGCTACACAGAGAGGCTTCATGTGGGCACTCCTACTGACAGTGCAGCTGAATTCCGTGTGCATGTCCCCAAGCTCAGGTGCCAGATGTGTGCATGAAGGAGACACGAATGATTCCAGGCCCCAGCTGCTGAGTCCCCCTCAAGCCTTTGGGTCTTCCCAGATGAGACCCCAGACAGCACAAAGCAGAGGCAAGCCACCTCCACTGTACCCTGTCCTAATTTCTGACCCAATAGAACCTGTAACCGTAATGTATACAATGGACATTTTACACTACTAAGTTTCGAGGTGGTTTGTTATTCAGCAATAGCATCCAAAACAGGTTTTGGTGCCATGGCCTGTGGAAGCCTCTTACACTCCCAAAGTGAAAAAGCTAATGTCCTTGAGGACCAACCATATGTGTTTATTCAGATTTATGTCAAATTATCAAGTCTTTAAAAAAGGATTTATGTTCAGCAGTATCACATATGGCAGCAAGCTTTATGCAGACTGCATTTGTATTTGTGTTTCTCTACACAAACAAAACACATCTGAAACAATGAGTATATTTTTCTATCAATATGAGAAAAACACTGTTCCAAGTACAGTATTAAAACAGGTTAAATGAATAGGAATTTATACGCAAATATTTCAGTGTATATAAAAATAAGGTATTTTTATGCTATAGGACAACAGAAATACATACTAGTAGTTGTAATTTATTATGCACACGTATCAGACACTGCTCTAGACACTTTATATCCTCTCTCACCCATCCATCCATACACACACCCGCCCAACTTCCCATTCACCTATCCAGCCAGTCTACCAGCGAACCATACATCTAACTATTCATCCTTTTATCCATCCTTCCTTCCTTCCACCCATCCATCCATCCAACCAACTAGCCAACGAATCAATTGAACAATCAACTAACATTAAGTGAACAACTCCTAAGAGTCAGGCTCTGTACCATGCTCTGAGCATCCAAAGTGAAATAAGATCCAGTTCTTGCTTTCATTTCAGGCAGTTCATAGACCGGGAGAAGTTTTTGGGTTTTGCTGTTCATTACTATGTTTCATGCATGATACATGAAGGCCTCTTCCTCTAGATCTGTTTTTCAGTCTTTGGCTAATCTCCATACATGGCATTTTCCTGAGAATATAAACCTTAATTGCCTGAAAATAAACAAGTCATTCTGCTCAGTATATAGCTTAAATTTTGAGTTTATATATGTATAGTAAGTCTTCACTTAATATGTATAATTAAATGACTTTGAAGGAAACGACATTATTTAAGTGTGCAGTGTGACCTACTGCACATCATTTTGCTTAAAGTAGCAATTTGCAAGAACTTCTGGATGATATTAAGTGAGGGCTTATTGTACATGTGTGAAATCCTGGCAAGCTGGGGCACAGCTGTGAACCTGGGCCTCCCCAGAATACACTGCATCTCATCTGCCATCATTCCTCTTCTTTGTTCACCCTGCTAACTCTACTCACCTTTCCAGCCTCCCCTACAACTTTCTCCAGGAAGCGTTCCCTTAGGTCTGTCTCAGCACAAGCTATGCTTCACAGAATTGTCTTCGTTTTGGCTCTCTTTGACCCTGAGTTCTACATGGCTCTGTCTGTCTTGCTCATCCCTGTATTCCTGTCTTTAGCATCCTGCCTGGCTGTGTAGCATTCAGTAAGTATTTCCAAATGGAAAAAAAAAAAAAAACAGATAAATGAGTAAATTAAGTGCAGGTTCTTAGGAAATATAACTTGATAGGCTGCTTAAAACATGTGGTTTCTGTCACAATTTATTACTTTGTCCAGGAATGCAGAGGGAAGAGTATGATTTTAGCTACCCTACATTGAAAACAGAATCGAATGATAACCATTTATTCTGCAGCACAAGGTGGTGCCGTGGAACAAGGCTTCCAGAATGCCAACCCACTGGGCTTCTGCCCCTTCATGCCTGTGCAGTCAAGGATAGGCTCTGCTCCCTGTGGCATGCAGCCATTAGCTCCCCTCCATGGCCTTGTCCAAGGAATCCACACCTGGAAAGATTTTGGACTCTTACAATTAATGATGCTCTAATGAAAAGTCCTGAAGCCAGGATGATTTATAAGTAAATAATTCTTGACCTTGAAAACAAAATCAAATTGTGACATTTGGAGTTAAAGGATATTTCCCCTGAGCTTCAGATCGTTACCCATAGACCTGGAAATATGAAAAGGAGAATAACAAAAGCATCTTACAAACTTCATGTTTTTGAGAAATTCTGATCAAGGTTAATATTTCCAGTGCTCCCCACAGGAGACACAGGGCTCAGCTACAAATCCTCAGTGTGGCTGGGCAGGGCTAAAGACCAGAGCTTGACGATTTTTCTTTATATTGAAAATAAACATCCTAATTAAAAGAATCACTGCTACTAATTAGGCAAAAACATCTAAGGCATGGGAGAGTAAACACACAGGGATTACAGAAAGGGCACAAATTTGTCTATTCATAAGGCAGAAAAGCTGATACCATTTCAACGTTTATTCCTAAGCTGTGTGCAATAATGATGATGATGATGATAATAAAAGATTACACTTACTGAGACATCATGCTTTGCACTTTACACATATTTTCTCATTTTATCCTCAAAACAACCCCATGAAGTAGGTACCAGAGATGGGGAATCTGAGGCTTGGGAGGATAGGGAGAATAAATAATTTGCTCAGTCTCACAGTTATAAGGGACAGACTAGCTTCTGAGACCGAGATTGATCTGGTTTGTGAGCCCATGTCTTTAACCTTTACATGTCTTTTGCACTTTTCATTAAAACAATTAGCTGGTTCAAAATGTGTATAAGTTTGTCAGCTCAAGGTGGATGGACGAACCCCTGGGACCTTTGCCTCATCCAACACTCCCCTCATGACCTCTGATCATTTAAAACTATCCTCTCTCAGCACCTGCGAAACTCACTTTGAGGACCTTCTTGGAAGCAGAAAGCTCTAGGACATGAAGTCCAGTCTGCACTTCAATCACAAGGCAGCACTTTGCCTTTAGAAGGGTACTCACCAAGAAGCCCCCTGCTGGGTTAAGCCAGATAATGCACAGGAAGGCACTAGCACAGGGCATGGCACATAACGGGTGCTCAATAAATAATGGATGCATCTGAATTTGCCCCCAATCCTCTACTGTTACAAAAGGGGGATGGGTCTTCCCGCCAACCCCAGGAAGCAGAGCCTGTAGCCAAGATCTATTCTGAGGGTAGGTGGGGCACCGACCCTAGGAATTAAATGGCCAATAATGCAGTGGTTCCCAAACTTTGCTGTACATTAGAAACGCCTAGGGAGCTTTAAAGCTGCAGATGTCTACTTGGCAATCCAGACCAATTAAATCAGAATGTCTGGGGGCGGAAGCCAGGCATCAACATTTTTTAAAGATACCCAGGAGAGTCCAACGCGCATGTGCTAAGGGAAATTTGCTACAAAAGAACACTACGGTCACAGTGAGCTTGTGGCTGCTGGATTGGAAAGGCGCCGCTGCGCATGACTTGCCTTGGTGGCAGAGAGGGAGGAGGCGGAGGACAGCTGTGGACCTGTGCCTTGCCCATTGTGTTCTATTGTCTTGGTGGCTGCTCCCGCCCCTTCTCTTCCGCTCCTCCTCCGCCTCTCCTTGCTGCTGCCTCATTGGCTACTTGGCTCCTAGTGGTAAAAATAGACAAGTTTCTCAGGCCCCTCCTACCACTGTGGGGTTGCTAGAGAGAGCGCTTGCTTTTCTGGGTATCTGAGCCTGGCACGCGTGGGGGCTGCAGGCTGAGTCACACCTGGCCTGCAGTGAACGTGGCTGTCCCGGCAGTGGCCCCCACCTGCTGCTCTGGGCTGCTCCCTGAGGCTGGGTCAGCTCCTGGCATTGCTGCTTGACCTCAGAAAGGAATTCTTTGTTCCCTCCCCCACTGCACAGTTAGGCGTATCGTGCCTGGAGGCAACTGGGACCTCTCCATCTGACCCACTAGGTCTCATCTCATGAAGAACCTGCAGGAGGTGAGCTGTGAAAGCCTCACCTGTGCAGGGAGAAGGGCTAGGCAGCATGACCTCCCCTGATTTCTCTAGAGCTACATTCTGCTTTCAACAGAAAAAGAAAAAGAAAATTCCAAATGACAGGGGAAACCAGAGGAGAGGGAAATACAGTGAGAGAAAGAGAATTAGTGGCACGTGAGAAGTGAGGTTAAAAACACAGGAGGGAAGAAACATGGCTATTCTTCCAAAAAACCTACAATGCTTTGAAAAGACATTTGAGAATTAAAAAAAAAAAAAGTAAACTGCGTAAACCTAAGCCTTTCAGAACCTGGGGGTTGGAGGGAAGAATCTGACCCCTGACACACTGAGTTCCTGGCAACGTATACTGCTAGGGGCCAGAACACCAAAGGATTGCTGAGAAAACCTGAAACTGCATGAAAGGGAACCAGGAGCCGGTCTCTCCTAGTTTAGTGTAACGTAATTCAAGAGCAGAGGAGACTTCTTTGTGAAAGGATCACTGTCAAATTCAAGCCAGCAGAGTTCTTAACCGGTTGAATTTTGTCTTCTGGGCACTGCATCTGTCTGTCCCTGAGCTCTGATATTTCGTCACGTCGCTGGATCATTACAGAGAGAACTTTGCAGATGAGATAGGTGGAGGGGAGAGCCACAGTCACACGCCTTATCTCCTTCAGTGTATTTGCTGGACTAAAAGCACGTTCTTTCACACAGCCAAGCTATTGTGGGAAACGAAGAATTTTGATAGAGGACATGAGATAAATATTTGCTTTGACTGAACAGTCTCCTGCTTGTGACACATGCGCTTGTCCTGGCTGCCGCGATCTTGCCCAAGTCATCTGGTGTATTGGGGCCTTGGTCTCCTCACTTCCAAAACGAGAACTTTCCATCTTTAAATGTTCAACAAACATTAACTCCAGGCACTGGGAATGCAGATCCCTTTGAGAAATTAAAAGTCTGGGGTGGGGGGCACACAGGTAACCAGATAATTATGTAATACTGGAACTATGGGACGACAGAGGCGGGCAGCTAACATCACAACTCTACATCTACTTGTGATGCGTAGTGTGTGTGTGTTTGTGTGTATGCGTGCTCCTTGCACAAATAGCGACTGCGGCATTCTTTTAGAAAACCAATGATTAGTTGTGTAACTTCCTCATAGTTTAGAGATTCAAATAGACTCAGTATATGGCCCTAATTCCAGACTCTTCAGCGTCTGAAAATACGTTTATGCTTCAGTTACATGACACTAATCATGCCCTAATCTTGCCTGTGAAAGCAACTCATCGTATCTGCATTCCATTGGGAAAGTCTGAAATTAAGCAGGAAGGAAAAAATAGATCACTGTCTTTTGTGACACCTAATAACAGGGGCAGGGACTCTAAAAATTTAACAGGAGATCTATGACTATAATGCTCTAAAATTGTTTTTAACAAAAAGAGTGGGCAGTTGAAATTGTAGTATTACTGCCATTTATTTGGAAACTGCAGGTAGAGTGATGGGTAAGAATTTAAACGTGTGTGCTAATTCATAAGCAGAGGCTGCCGAGTCACGGGCACGCATTGTATTAAAATAACTGCAGTGCCGGGTGACAGGCTCGCTCCCTGAGTCCAGCTGCACAATTCATCAACGTCAGGGCATCTTGCCCCCTGGGCAGCCAGCTCACTTCCCGTGCACTGAATCGAAACCGTGCACCGTTGTGTCAGGACGCCCAAGCACTTCGAAGGTGGCCCTTCAACCTGTGGTTTCTCCTCTTAATTACTTCTTGTGTTTCCCTCCTGATACTCATTTAAATGCTAAGTAAAGGGAGAGAGTTCTCCAAGGCTAGAGACTCGCCATTGTAACCTGGAGCAACCTCAGAGTGAAATTAGAATCAATTATACCCCATGTGGGTATAATTATAGTGACCTAATGCGTAGGAATATAACATGATCATATTCTGGGAAGCAGACATACTTTGTTATGTGAGTGAGTGTGACAAGTACTGCCCAGCACTTGTCAGATGGCTTCCAGGGTCTCGTTCTGAGATGCATCGGGTGGGGCGTGCAGCAGCACGGAGAGCTTGGAGAAGACCCCACGGGTGATGACCACGTGGGGAAGGTTACAACCCTCTAATCACTCAGCTGGGAGGACAGAGGAGACTGCGCTGCGTGCGGCAGCTTCAAGGGTGTGCGTGGTTTGACTGAAGGACTCGGCGCTGTCACTGCTGAGGCCAGCACAAGATGGACAGCCGGAAGGCCTGAAGGAGGCCCGAGGTGAGCCAAGACCCGCTCTGACGGTGGGCATTGACCGCACTCATCACCTTGGCTGGAGGTCTCCGAGCCCAGCCCACATCTCCCGTTCCCGATCTACAGGTAGCCAGTGCTACTCCCCATGTGGCCATTCCACAGCCCAGGATGATCAAGTGAAAGACTAGAAATGAAAGTGTCCAGGAGATGCTCCCTTAATGAGCCAAAAGTCCATCAAATATTCTGGAAAAAGAGGCCTACCCATGTGCCCTGTGTGAGTGCGGCCTGAGCAAGTTGGGTGGGAATTTGGGCCTTGGGTGGGAGAAAGATAGGGTGGCACCTTGGGACCTTCCAGCTCCCTGCGCTTTCCGGAGAAGCAGTGGAGGCAGCTATGTGGGCTTGAGTCTGCACCTGCCCGGGGCCCGCCTTGCCTGCATCCCAGGAGCCCTCCAACCAGTGCCTCTCAAAAGTGCCCCCAGACCACCTGATTGGAACATCATCTGGAGGGCCTGTGAAAACACAGACTTCTGACCTAGAACTCAGAATGGCAGGAGGGGATAGGGAGGCAGGAATCTGCACTTTAAACGGATATGGCGTGGTGATGTATGTGCCCTTGTTACCCTGGAACGCAGGGCATGAACGGGCGCAGGGGGACTTCACTTTTCCCAGAGAGTTTGCTCCCAGTCCAGAATGGCCTGTCCTCCCTTTCTATTCCTCTCTCCCCCATCCTTTCATTCTGTCTGTCTGTCTGTCTGTCTCTCTCTCTCTACCAAGGGCTGGGCCAGGCCAGGCACTATGGAGGGTGAAGGAAACCAAAGCTGACTAACATATGGGCCTTCACTACAAGGAACAAACATTTGGTCTAGTCAAGGAGATAGACATCTGAACAAATAATCACAAAACACTCTGTGATATGGGCTGTAGTAAAAGCAAGTTCAAAGTGTTCCAGGGTTAGGCAAGAAGAAGCAATAAATTCAGAGGAGCAGATGGGAGGTACTCCAAGGTCAAGGTCAGAAAAAATCTTCAGAGAACTGGCATCGAGTTGAGCATTGAAGGAAGAACAAGAATTTGTCAGATGAAAAAGAAGAAAAAGGCATTTAAAGTGGACAAGCAGAGAGAGTCACAAAAGTTTGAAACATATTTGGGGACAAGTCTGGCTTGGCCCCCAAATAATCATTATATTGACAGAGTTGTTATTATTATTGATTTTGACTCCGCTCTTAGACCTACAGAATGAACTCATCCTTCCAAGGACTCTTCTCAGCTACCCTAAAGTTTGGCTGAGATTGGCAAATACTTAGTGGTCTTGCTCTGAGCATAGGACTGCCGTTGTTCTTAATGTGGGGCGGGTTGGGGGTTGGGGCTGTGAAAGGCTGGGCCACCACCTGGCCAGGTGAGCCCACGAGAGCAGGCTCTGAAGTGGGCTAGGGATACAGCACAGTGCTTGGACAAGGTGTCAGGTTATCCTCTGTTCTCTCGAGGGCGAGATGCATTGTTTGGATCCAGTAGCTATCAAATAGCACCTGACCCCCTCCCCAGTCTCTGGTGCCTGCCACAGGCGTGGCTTAGCTGAATGTTTGACCTTTTAAAATAATGCTTGTAAGATGGATATCTGAAAGTGGGCTAGGAACAATGCACCCATTCAAAAACCAGAATCCCACAGTTGCTATGGTGGTGGGGAAAGCCACACACAGACATTAAATAGGAAGTCAGGAAGCCTGGGTTCTGGTTCCAGTTCTGTCTCCCGGGTGGCTGCTGGGTGACTTTGGTCACATCTTTTGCCTTTCTGGGTATCTTCAACTGTGTAGTGATTATATGATCTCTATGACCTTGTCTAGCTTTAAATTTATAATTCTACCAGATTATTTTTCAAAGCTGTAGCATCTGGTACTATCATTATCATCATCATCATCATTATTATTATTATTATTAATCCTGTGTTACCAGCATACCGGGGATTTGTACAAGGCAATCTTGGGACATCATGAGGATAGTCACTGCCTTGCTGCTTATTAGAATATCAAATTATACCACATTTTTACTGATGTGCTGAAATTGGCTCATAATGTGAGCATTTCTTCTTAGCTCAATTCTGTAATATCACATTGGTAACTTGAAATCAGCCATGGTGGGAGAATTTACACCATGGGAATAGGGAAACGCTACATATCAGGATCCCTTCCCCCTTTCACCCCCCACCTCCCACCGAGGGAAAACATCCTGGTTGTTAAACATTTAGTAGCATTAGCAGCATACCACAGCTTATGATGTCTCTAAAAGGATCCATGAAATTAACTTTTAGAAATCAAATCCTATTTTAAGTGGCTGTTTGAATTATGATTTTAATAATATTTAAAAGCTAGTTGTTTAAAAAATGCACTGAAGTGTTTTTTAAAGTCAGAATTGTTGATGTATAATTTAGATACAGCAAAATCTGCTCATTTTAAACACATACTTCTATGAGTTTCAACAAACATACACAATCACATAACCATGGTAGTCACCACTACGGTAGGACTGCATGTCCTTGTTCCACTTGGAGTTAGGCATGGCCGTGTAACTTTTTTGCCAATGAAATGGAAGTAGTGATGGGTGTCACTTTGGGGCAGAAGTTTAAGCAGCAGGGTCATAGGAAGGGGACAATACCAGGCAAAGATCACAGTCATCTTGTGATGGGCACATAATATGGGTAAGAAATAAATGTTAGATGCTTTAAGCCTCTGACATTTAGGAGGTATTTGTTATCACAACCTAATCTAGCCCACCTCACTGGGACGCTGATGATTGTGGACCAGTTGGCTAAAATGTGAAGCAAATAAAAACTGGAACTCCTTTAGCCCTTCACACACACAAATCTCAAACTGCATCTCCAGCTTCGTTTCAGACCTTCCCTCCTGGTAGTCTAACCATACTGGGTGTTTGGAATTCCTTGATTATATAACAACAATAACTACTAATACTACTAACATTTACTGAGCACCTACTATGTGCCACATACTGTTGTAAACACTTCACACATATTGTCTCATCTGAAGTCCTGCATCTCTGCTCCTGTGTTCTCTACCTAGCATGCCCTTCTCACCTTTCTTTGTCCTAAAAATATTCTACTTATCCTTTATGATACAGTTCGAATATCTCCTGCTTCAAGTGTTCCTGATAAAATGAATTGCTCCACCACTAGGCTCCCAGAGCATTTTGTGCAAAATTCCTATGTGCTAGTATTATTTGTCTACTTCTGTGGTTTCCCCATCCCCTGTCCCCACACCTAGACTTCGCACCTACTGAGGCACTACTATAAGGTGGAGATATCAGGGCAGGGTCGGAGGGACTCCATGTCTGGAAGAAAGGGTGAGTAAGGACAGCATTTGGGGATGCACAAGCTTTCAGCATCAATCACCGAAAGGCAGGCACAAAGCTGGCCAGAGGAATCAGCTGTGATTACCTTTTAGGCCAAAGGATCCAAGTGAAACTTTGAAAATAGAATCCTCTTATTACAGCTCATTAATGGATGGATTTGGATTTAGCCTGGGTAGACCTTGATCTCCCTATCAAATCTAAACCAGCCATCAATAAACCCTGGCATGACCTAGTTAGGTTTTTACATTGGGATTAGTACAGATGGTCCCTGTTTCCAAAATTTAACGGTGCTTCTGCGGTAGGAGGAAGATTGCCTGAATATGACCCTATATGTTTACCCTGGATTATCAGCTGGAAGTACTACGGGGGTGGGGGTCTAACTCTCTGTCACAGCTAGAGAGGCTATGCCCAAGCTCCTCTTCCCATGGAATAGGTTGTGTCCTCCCCCAGGGTAACATTTCTTGGGTCCCAAGGTCCCCAGGAGCTGAGAGCTTGCATTCCCAGATAATTCCTGTAAACAGCTGGCACCCAAGTCCAGGCTTCCTGGAGCCAAAGTAGTTTTGCTATCTCCTCACTGACAAAATTGTTCTTCTTCTTGCCCTAAGAAAAGGGAGATTACGGGGGTGGGGTGGGGGAGGGTGCGCTCCTCCCCTGGAACACACATCCCCCCAGCAGAGCACACCGGCCTCAGCAGGCCTTTCTGTCTCCTCTTATCTGGCTGACCCTGACTTTAGCAGTTTCTGCTTTTCCTTCATGAAGCCTAATCTGAGGCCTAACCCGCACTGTGTGATGTTGCGGAATTTATCCCTAACCTTGGCAGATGATAGGCGGCAACTTAGGACGGACCCATCTTGCACAACAACCTTCCTGCAAAAACTGAAAAAACAGTGTCAGCAACCAGCCAGTATTTTACAATTTGCAAAACACTATCAGACACATTAATTCATCAGCCCCTTAAAAATCACGTGAGATAGGGATAGTTCTATTTTTATGGGTGAGGAAACTGAGGCTGAGAAGGCACAGAGCGTTGCCTGAGGTCACACAGGGGATTAGCAGTGGACTTGGGATGAGAACAAAGCTTTTCTTCCTTCTCGTCACTTGCTACCGTGCTACGCTGCTTCTGCTCTCCGGGACACAATGAATGTGACCACCAGTGCCATCTACTCTTTCACGCTTCCTATAAAATGTTTCATGCTATTGACAATTCAGCTTTATATCAAATTACATTTACACAGTAGAGCACACACCAGCCAAGCATGGCGAGTCTTGCAGAGAATGGGGAATGTAATTCCCCCTCAACAAAGACTGCACAAATAAAGAACACTTTCAGACAGATGTAAGAAAAAGCTAATAGGGTAGGTTTCTGTATGCCACCTGATCCGGTGGATGAAAATTCAGTGACCACGGAGGCACACACACGGAAGCAAAGAAAGCAGAGAGCATAGTGTACTGCAGGTGTCTGCATGGTGGGACCAGGGAGAGGCAATTGAGAGGCACAATTTAAGGGGCACTTGCCTACATTTGCAACCCCTGCGAGTGAGGGCCTCCTTAGCTTTTGTGCCCTAGGCCCCTCCTTCCCCTCACCCAAGTCCCAGCCTTGGTACACTGCGTGTCCTCATCCCGGAGCTGACAAGTAATGAGAAGCAACAAGGAAGGCTGTGTCCTAGCACGAGAGCAGAAGCAAACTAGAAATGATGAAGTTAGATCCAGGTTGTCTTGCCTGCACGGTACCAGCTACAGAATTAGCAGGGCCCTGTGCAAAATAAAAATGCATGTCCCTTTCTGAGAAATTATTAAGAATTTTAAGAAGGTGACAGCAGAGCATTAAATCCAGTGTGGTCTTTCTAAGAGCACGGCCCTGCACAGGCCCCGTGCCCATGAAGCTGGCCAAGAGCCCAGACATGTCCTGACTCCCTGCTGTCCTCTGTCAGAGGCATGATGGTCATGATAAGCATCCTTCTCTAGTCAGATTCGGATCTCTGAGCATGAACCAGGTTCCCTAGGAGACCATCTCTAGGAAGTCCACGAAAGGGTTGTCAGTGGCCACTAAAGTAGCATCAGGATGGGATTCAGAAGACACTAGTCCTAAGTTTGGACCTGTCTTGGATGCTAATAGGTTATAAGATCCTGGGCTCATCAAAGAATGCCTTTGCACCCTAGTGTCCTGGGTTAGGTTGGCTGACCGTTGCCTTTGGACCTTCAGACCATAAATTCTTAAAAGCTCAAGATTATTATATGTGGTTGGAGAATTATCTATATTTGGATTAAATACAGCATCCCAAAATTATTTGTCTATTCTTCATGTGTGACCATTTTAAGAGGCAAATATGTTGTGATTAATAAAAATATAAATTTATTAAAAAACATTCATTGGGTGCCGATCGGAGGTGGGTTAGGAGGGTTAGATAACATATGGAAGTTTCCACAACTAATGGAAGTGGAATGCACTGTATGGGGGAGGGACATGCTTGTAGCCCTGGCTTTGGCGGTGCAAACGCATTACATATAACCAAAATATTTGTAGCCCCATAATATCCTGAATAAATAAAAAATAAAAAAACAAAAACAAAAAATTTATTGAATTTACAATAGCTTTTATCAACTATGTTATTTTTTTCAATCAGTGAGTTTAAAAAAAGCAGTAAGAAACAGTTTCTGGCCGCACGGTGGCTCACGCCTGTAATTCTAGTACTTCAGAGGCCAGGCGGAAAGATTGTTTGAGGCCAGGAATTCGAGACCACCCTGGGCAATAGTGAGACCCCCGTCTCTACAAAACATACAGAAATTAGCCAGGTGTCTTGGCAAGAAATTAGCCTGTAGTCCCAGCTACTTGAGAGGCTGAGGCAGGAAGATCGCTTGAGCTGACGAGTTTGAGGCTGCAGTGAGCTGTGATTGGACCACTGTACTCCAGCCTGGGTGACAGAGAGAGACCCTGTCTCAAACAACAACAACAAACAAACAAACAACAAAACAATAACAACAAAAAGTACTTTCTGAAGGCTCCTGTCCTTCTCTTCTTATCAGTTCTCAGACGGGCAGCTGTCTGTGCACCACACTTAATCATAGTATTAATATCTATCTGGGGTCCCAGTGCCATTGCAAGCTTACAACTAATCCAGAACTTTACCCGCCTTGGTTTCATTTATGCATCATGTATTTCATTTCATTATGTGTTGCACATTTTTTACTGAGCACCTCCTAAGTTCCAGGCACTGTTTTCAGCATCAGGGAAACAGTGAATAAAATAGACAAAAATCTCTGCTTTTATAAAGTTTACATTCATGCAGGGAGAAAGAGACAGAAAACAAATCAGTTAATATAAATAGTAGATGTGATGTGCTGTGAACAAAAAGAAAGCAGAGAGGAGAGGCGGCTGAGCCACGTATCTCTGCCTTGTTATCTAAAGCTCCGGTGTGTTCCTTCCCCCGCAGGTCCCCAACCAGTCCCCTGCTCATTCTCCCTCCAGCAGCCTGTCTCCCACTCCCAGTTCAGTAACTTGCACTATTTACCATCTGACCCTATTTGCATGGATAAAGAAAAAGTTCAGGGGGCCTATTGCTTCTCTGTCTTTCTCGTATATTACGGTATAAAAAGTAATGAAGCAATGCACATACTATTCATTTGATGACTACGTCTGTATTAGTTTTCTTTGGCTATTATAACAAATTACTACAAATTTAATGGCTTCAAACAACGCAAATTTATTCTCTTGCAGTTCTGAAGGTCAGGAGTCTGAAATCAGGAGGGAATCTGTTCTGCACCTCTTCCAGCTCCTGCTGGCTGCCAGCATGCCTGGCCACGTGGCTACATCAGTCCGGGATCTTCAAATCCCTCTCTGTTCCATCTGCATGTGGACTTCTCTATGCCTGTCTGTGAAATCTTCTGCCGTTTCGTTACAAAGACACTTGTGATGGTATTTAGGGGTCTCATCTCCATCTCAAGATTCTTAATGTAACCACATCTGCAAAAACCCTTTTGTCAATGTCAGGTCACATTTACAGGTTGCACGGACTAGTATCCAATACCTCTGGGGGCCATTATTCTGCCTACTCCAACACCCTTAAAAACGCACTCATTCTCACTGCCTTTCTCCAGTGCGAATCCCAGCTCTTCTCCAGCTCAGGTTACACGATGCTTAGCGAGGAGCCTGATGATTCATACTCACATGCAAACAAACATGTACACTGCAAACAGGTGAAACAAACCTTTCTGTTTGCCTTCAAGATATTCTGTAACGGAAAGTAAAATACACACCCTGAATTTCTTAAACCTCTACCACATCCCCTGGGGAAGATCCTGGAAGCCACTCCCTGGAACGAGGAGTGAGATACTGACTAATCACAAACTGAGCATGGCCCTCGATCATTTTCTCTGGAGGTAGAGAAAATAAAGTAATATAAACATTTCCCAAGAGTGGTTTTCTTTAGAACAGAGTAAACAAGTTACCGCCCACTTTAGCTTTCCTTTTCTCTTTACTTGGCCTTTGCCTAAACTTTTCCACATGCTGTGAACATTTGTGCCCCTGCCTTTGGTAGCAGGGCTGAAGCTGCTGCCCAGCGTCTGCTCATCAGTGCCTGACCGGCATAGTGTCAATCACAGCCAGCACTGATCTGGGTAACTGTGTGCCAGGCACTGTGCTCACCACGTCACAGGGCTCCAGGAGTGATTCTGAATGTGGGTAAATAGTCTCATTCACTTGCTAGCCCAAGGTCCAGCCACTGTAAAGCGCCAGTAATAAATATTAATATTTTAGGATTTGCAGGCCATTCTTTAATACAATTAGGTATTATATGCCTATAAGTAAAAAGACTAGACATAGGAAACTCAGAACTCAGATACTAACATTGTGCATCAAGGGGCCATATCCCTGAAATATAAAGCTGCTTATTCCAAATAAAGGTCGTTAACCACTAGATCAGGTTAATGAGGATAATTTCTGCAGTTTCCTGCTTGCAGTGATTCTCAAAAGTCTTGTGCCAAAAAGACTTGTCTCCCAAACTTTGAAAAATATGAATGCTTGGGCCCCATCCCAGGCTGACTGAGCCAGAACCTCTGAAGCTGGAGACATGCATTTTTACAAAGCTCCCCACGTGATTCTAACGTGCACCCAGGGTCGAGTTATTGTTTGTTCAATAGATCAGTTTTATCGGGAGTACAACTGACATACAATGTATTGCACATATTTAAGTGTACAATTTGAAATGTTTTCACTTATCCCTCATACCACATATCAAATGTACATATTACATGCAGATATCTGGAAAACTGCCACCATGTTAAAGAATGAACACATCCATTGCCCATCACCCCAGTAAGTTTCCTCGTGTTCCTTTGTAATCCCTCCCTCCTGTCACTGGCTTTGAGCAGCCTCGTAACGATGTGCCTTGGTGCAGATTTTGGTGCTTGGGGGATGTTGAGATTGTTGGCTCTCTGCGTTTATAGTTTTCATCAAATTTGGAAAATTTCTGGTGATTATTTCTTCATATTTTTTTTTTCTGTCTTCCCTTTCTCTGTCATATCTCTGGGGACTCCAATTAGACATGTATCAGGCTGTTTTAAGTTATTCCATAGCTCACTGATGGTTTTGTCATTTTTAAAATAAATTCCTTTTTGGAGAGTTACTATTTCTGCCTTAAATTTCTTTCATGTTTTCCTCTGTAATATCCAGTCTGCTATTAGTCATGTATAGTATATTCTTCATCTCAGGCATTGTAGTTTTTATCTCTAAAAGTTTGATTTGGACCTTTTTAAAATATGTTCCCTGTTTCCACTTAACTTTTTGAATATATGGAATAGAGTTTGAATACAGTTATAATTGCCCGTTTTAGTATCCTTGTTGGCTCATTTTAACATCTCTGTTAGTTCTGGATTGACTAGTCTCATTACGGGTGATGTTTTCTGCCTCTTCCCACATCTGAGATCTTCCATTAGATGACAAACATTCTGAATTTTACGTCGCTGGTTGCTAGGTATTTCTGTATTCCTATGAATGTTCTTCACCTTTGCTTTTGGAAGCAGTTAAGTTACATGGAAACAATTTGATCTTTCTGTGTCTTGCTTTTGATTTGCTAGGTGGATCTGGAGCTGGGCTCAGTCGGGAGGTAAGCATGGCCCAGTCCTGAAGCAGGGACAGCCTGAGTACTCAATGCAATGCCCCAGGAATTATGACACTTTCTAGTCCAGCCACTATTCCTGGCCCAGTGTGTATGTCAACACTGTCTCATCTAATCTTTTCCTGTGATTTTTTCCCTGGATTTGCTCGTTTCCTTACATCCACGTACCGATACTGCTGAACCTGCTGCACTGACGGCTGCTGAAGGCTCCAGGGGAATCTACGCAAGAAACCCAGCTCTCCAGGTCTCCCTCTGTGGGCAGCTCTGTCGTCTCCCTTACTTGATCCTGTGAACTCTGGCTGCTTTAGTCTCCCTGGACTCTCAGCTCCATCTCCCTTGAGCTCTGCCTGAGTTTCCCCTCCCGGCACCTGCCTGGACACTCTCCAGGCAGTAAGCTGGGCAGTTGCAGGTCTCGTTCATTAGATTCTGGACTCTCAGAGATCACTGTTTTCTGTTGTCTGACCCACGTGTCTTAAAAACTGTTACTTTATACATATGGCTATTTTAGGTGGGAGGTTAAAAATCTGGTCCCTATTACTCTATCTAGACCTGAAGAGTTAGTGTAGACTAGTGATTTATTATGTTGAAATCTTAACCAAAAAAACTGAAGAAAGTTAAATAAAATATAGAATAGTGATTTATAACCCTTAGGTGTGCATTGAAATCACCTGGGCATCTTTTAAAAACTACTATTGTTTCTGTTTCCTACTGAGCGATTCTGCTGTAACTGGTCTGGGGCATGGCCTTGGCATGAGGGTTTTTAGAAGCTCCCGTGTGATAGTAATGTGCCTCCAGGATTGAGAACCATTCTTTTCAAGAGAGGTACATGTGTAGGCACTTCCAGCTGGACCGTAGACCCACGCTTGGGATCTGTAATTGGAGACCTATATTTCTTTGCCGTTGGTACTACAATGATGACTAACAGAAACTGACCCTGCACATTGGATGATCAATTTATTTAATTTGTTAGAAAAAGCTATAGAATGTCATCAAATTTACTCTAGTTCCTTAGGGCTCAATAAATATTTACTCTTTGGGTCAAAAAAACAAAGATAAAACCCAAAAACCCTCAAACAAAAAGCGAACCTGGGTTGATTGTAGCAGTGATTACATTACGGCAACAAAAACAATAATGGATTGAACATCTAAACTTTAGAAAAAATCCTTTCCAGATTGGTTTTAATGAATGCCCTCACAACAGTGCTGGATTTATTATGCTAATCATTTACTGCTTAATTGGTTAACAGCCCATTAAGAGTACTATTTTGCTTTAAGGACATACTACAGAGCTGGATTTTGCATAATTTATTCAAATGGTAGTAATAAAAGTCTACACATACCAACACATTTTTGGTGGCCAGATGGGTTTATTTCATGATCTCCCAGAATCTGGCACTGAAAACATTAACTGAGTTCAGAACCTCCTTCCATTAACAGGAGACATGAGTTTAGGATGAGACAGGCCTGTTTGGGGTCTTCCTACCCTAAAGTCTAGTTAGAAGGCAGGGTTTTCAATGTTCCCAATGAGAATCTAGCTGGGACTCTTACTTATTCTGTGGGTCTTGACTTCACACTAGGCTAGTTACATGTACTGGTAGGATTTCCCCCAGAATCTACACTAACTTTCTGCTCAGGAAGAAAGCACGGGAGGAGAAAGACTAACCATACAGGGCAGGGCCAGCAGACAGGATGGGAGAGAATATTGGGTACCATTATGTCCTTATCTCCTAAGTCTGCTCAGATCTCTAGGCTTCAGATCCGGAATAAACCTCTTTTCTCTTCTCTTCATGATTCTTTCCCTTTCTCATAATCCTTCCAAAGTATCTTCAAAGGTTTCCAAATTCTTGAGTGCCCCTCTAGAAACTAACAACCCTGGAAAGGTATGAAGTAGATCTGGTACCACAAATGGTAGTTGGTCCAAGACTGAGGGTGGGCAAACAGTCCAAGAGTGGTGTGGTAGGTTGTCTGCACACATGGCTACTAAAAATTCCCCCTATCTCTGGATGGATGAGCTGCTCTTCCCACTGAGAGGTTTCCTTGCCTTCGAATCTGGATCGGTCCTGTGAGACTGGCTTTGCCAATAGAATATGGCAGACGGATGCTTTAAACCTTCAGAGCTTAGGCCTTTGGAGGCCGTGAGGCACTTTGTAGAGAAGGTGACCCACGTTGCTGGAGAGAAAATTCACATGGAGAGAGAGTGGGAGGCCCTGGGGCATGAGAGACTCTGAAGGGAGGAGGAGAGGGAGGCCCAGCCATCCCCCAGCCATTCCAGCTACAGCATCTCAGATGCCAAGTACATGAGTGAAGTCATTGCTGATTTCTCAGACCCAGCCAAACTGCCCCAGATAAACCATGTGGAACAGAGATGGCTCATCTCTGGAAAGCCTTGCCCAACAGGCAGAATCATCAACAGACAAACGATTCTTAGTGTTTTAAGCCACTGCATTTTAAGGTAATTTGCTATGCAGCAGCAGATAACTGGAACGAGAGAGAAATGGGATTTACCAGTGCTAGCTATGAAGGCCTGAAAAAGGATTTTATATTCTGAAATGATATGACAAAATGCATAAATATATAGACTTCAAATATTTATTTATTTGCTATAGGAAATCAAGTTTCAAAGAATATATTACTTCTCCCATCAGCATGAATAAACTTTATAAAAGTGAGAGTTTTCTTCCACAATTCCAAACTGCTGGAAGCTTGAAAAGTTGCTTTATAAGCAAAGACCATGGATGGGCATCTTAGATGAAGCAAAACTTAGGGGAGCCTCAGCTGGGGACTATAATATAGTGGTAGACACTTTCTCAAGTATTACTGCCTCTCCCTGAGTTTTCTAACAAGTCTCGCCCAGTTCTTGCTAGGCCTGGCCATATGACTCGCTTTAGCCGATAAAACATGTGTGGAGGTAACAGCCATTCCTGAGTGGGAGCTGTAAGAGCCTTTGCGTGGCTCTGCCATCTCTCTTTCCCCTTCCTCTTTCCTGAGGCCAGCACGTCTCAGATAAGGTCCTGGATTTGTGATGACACAAAGAAGAGCTGCAGCCCACCCACGAAGGACATGTGAGATATAAATCTCTATTTTCGTGTAAGGCACAAAGACTTTGAGGTTGTTTGTAACCAAAATAACAGAGCCCATGCAGACAGACCGTACACACACATACACATATATACGGTCATGTGTCACTTGAATGACAAGGGTATGTTTTGAGAATTGCATTGTTTAGGCAATTTCATTGTTGTGCAAACATTATAGAGTGTACTTACACAAACCTAGACATACCTAGGCTTAATGTATATGTATACTCACACACACATATACGTTCTCCTAGTTCAGAACTTCTCAATTTAGATATCAAAATGGGCAGGATGATCTTTACTATGATTCAGTTCTATTGCAGTTAGAAATTCCATGAAAATTGGAATCTCGTGTGGCAGGTTAACCAGAATCATAAAAAATGGAATAAACAAGGAAAAACTTAGGTAGCAAAGTACTCAGGTATTAATTGCTGAAAAAATAAATTTCAGTTTTAAAATAACCTGTTATGTGTGCATTATCAGTGAAAATATTATTTATTCTAGCAGTAGTTAGGAGAATGGGTATGATATATGCCCTTATAAATTTACATGTGAACACAGACACAATACACGCACCTGTCACTCTTAAAAGGGAGAACAGGAAATAGTTTGATGGCAGAAACCCACCAGGCCAGGCTGTGTGTGCACTGAAATCTGGCTATGGACGGTGGGAAATTGGAGGTAAATAAACACTCTGAATCTTCAGAGTGGGATGGTTCAGTGATCAGCAAAGGATTCTGTTGTTGTTTATAGTCTAGAACTGAAAAAGCTCTTCTAATATCACTAAACAGAGATAGCAGCAACAGATGGAGCCAAACCAACCACCTTTGCCATAAAACCAGTGTCCAGAGTATATAGATGAGGCTGAGCTCAACGCTCACTTCTGCACAGAACGGTATAATCCTGTTTGGCTGGCACATGCCCACCCTCCCTCCCACACACCCCAGTATAACATTATAGGCTGTCGTAAACTGAAAAGTGCCCATCTGAGTCATGAGAATTGGACTTGATGGGGAGTTCCATGTGATACCTCTATTGTTGCTTCTGAGCCATTTCTTTCCTTTTTGCTTTTTTGATTTTTTAAATTGAGATGAAATCACATAACATAAAATTAACCATATTGAACTGTATTATTCAAGGCTCATCTGTGATATAGCATGTATCATATCAGTTCAACCCTTTTTATGGCTGAATAATATTCCATTGTATGTATATACCTTAATTTGTTATCCATTCATCTGTTGATGGACATTGGGGTTGTTTCTACCTTTTGGCTACTGTGAATAGTACTGTTATGAACATTCGTGTACAAGTATTTATTTCAGTTCCTGTTTTCAGTTCTTTGGGGTATATCCCTAGGAGTGGAATTTAAGGGTCATATGATAAGTCTGTCTGCTAAACTGTTTTCCACAGAGGCTGTACCATTTTACACTTCTACCAGCAATGTATGAGGGTTCTATTAATAATTTTTCCACATCCTTACCACACTTGTTATTTTCCTTTTTTTAAAAATTATCACCATCCTACTCTGTGTAAGGTAGTATCATTGTGGTTTTGATTGCATTTCCTTAATGACTAATGATGTTGGGCATCTTTTCTTGTGTTTATTGGCCATTTGTATATTTTTTTGGAGAAATATCTATTCAAGTTTCTTGATCATTTTTAAAATTAGATTGTCTTTTTGTTGTTGAGGGGTAAGAGACTTATGAGATATATGATTTGCAAGTATTTTATTCCATTCTGTGATTGTCTTTTCACTTTCTTGATAATGTCCATTGACACACAAATGCTTTAATTTTGATTAAGTTCAATTTATCTATTTTTCTTTGTTGCTCACGCTTTTGGCATCCTATCTAAGAATCCATTGTTAGATCCAAGGTAATGAAGATTGGCCATATGTCTTCTTCTAAGAAATGTTTTCTTGTAAGGTTTTACCTCTTATATTTAAGTTGTTTATCCATTTTGAGTTAATTTTTGCAGATGATGTGAGGCAGTCCAGCTTTGTTCTTTTGTATGAGGATATTTGGTGGTCCCAGAATCATTTGTCGGAGAGATCATTCATTCTTTCCCCATTAAATGCTCTTGGCATCCTTGTCAAAAGTCAACTGGCTGTAGATCTCAAAACAACAAACAAACAAACAATTTCTTCTATTTAACTGAGGCTTTGTACCATTTGATTATCACCTTTCCAGGCTGAGTGAGTAAATCTCAAATGTTCTCAACAAAAAAAAGGTCAAATATTTGAGGTGATGGATAGGTTAATTAGTTTGATTTAATCATTTCACATTGTATTCAAAAATCATAAGGTCACTTTGTACCCTATAAATATATATTAAAAAAACAAAAAAGTTCTAGTATCTCTCAAGTTGAAAAATAGAGCAATAAAAAATAAAAACTTCTACCAAAAAAAAAAAATCATCTGACCATAGACTATGAGCTTCTTTCAATATTGAGGATGGGTTTCAATATCACACACCTTGGAAGCACCTTTGTGTTACATATTTTCCCAAACTCCTTTTTCTCTCTGAGTACACCTGAATTGTGCTATACAGTGATGATAATCTTGTGTGCACTCAAACCCTCTAAAATATTTTATTTTCATTGATTAATTTTACCTTTACTTTTGCCATTGATTAAAGGTTGAATTGCACAATCATTCTGTATCATATAAATACTTTGTTTGTGTTAAGTGTGGATCACATTTTAGCCACAAAGGAGTGTATTCAATGCATATAAACTTCCACACTATAATCAATGAAGGAGATAAGCCTCGCTAGATTGTGTCACAATAAGTAATGTTATTTTTTAGGATTTGGAGCTGTGTTCAATTTTTAAAGAGATTTATATTTCTAAACACATTGTAGTAAGAGCCTTGCTTTCTTTAAAAGACGGTACTGCCAATGGAGTATCTTCCCACCAGTATGTGGTTTACAGTCAGACTTCAAGCCTGATTCAAGTTCCAACTCCTTCCTCCCTTACTAGGTAGAACTTGAAGGAGTTAATTAACCTCTCCAGCCTCAGTTTCTCCATCTGTTAAATGGGGATCATAATAACACCTGCGCACAGAGTTGTGAGAACCTCACAAGACAATGTACACCACGGACATACTTTATAAAGTGCTAGACATATGTGAGTTACAATTAGCGTGGCTTTCATTCAACATCAGCAGTGGTTGTTTTACATTATACTTAAATCATTTACTCGATCAAGAAATATTTCTGAGTATGTCCCAAGCACTCTTCTGGACATTGGGGACAAAGCTTGTGAAAAGAATCACAAGAACCCTGCCCATCCACTGAGCAGACGTAGGAAATACACAAGCAAGCGAAGCACTGAAGATGGTTGTATCAGATGGTGGAGAGTCATACAGGGGTGTGAACAAAGAGGGCCTGGGTGAAGGTGGCTCACCCAGGAAGACTTTCGTAAAGGGATGCCACCAGAGCCACCACCTGAAGGACAGGAAAGAGCAAGGATGGGGAGATCTTGGGGAAGAAGACTCCAGCAGAGAAAACCAGACAAGACACGCAAAGCTGTTCTAAGGTGACGATGGACATGGCAAAGTCAAGGGACAGAAAGAAGCCAGTTCAATTCAGTTCAACAATGTTACCGATTTGCTGAAATATACCAGGTAAAGGTCCATCCTAAGTGCCCAGAATAACACCCTGAAAATAGAGTAAGTACCTGTCATTAAATTAAGTACCTGTTGGGCTGTGGTTTCCCACCTGTTTCTTATTTGACACCCAACATTCCATATGCATCTGTACTATTCCAGTGGCACCTACGTATGTGCAGATAATCATGATGACAATCTCGTGACACAAGACTTTTCCTGCCGTTTAGTTTCTGTACAAGTAGGAAACTTTCCTTTTTGTCCATTGAAATCCAACATAGGGAAAACCCCCTTAATATACCTGGCACAGGGCAGCCTTTCAAGAAACAGTAGGCTTTTTATGACCAATAAGGGTAGGGTGAGACCAGGAGGGACAGCAGACTAAAGCCCCACCTAGCAATCCGCTTGAAATTGTATGTCAGACACCTGTGTGCGTAAAGTTCTCAGCCACTCTCACTGGCTTTGACACCCCCACAAAGCTCTAACCTCTTGTTCTATCCAGGCTTCAATATATTAATATATGTATGTATCTATAATATAAACACAAAGAATAAAGCAGCTTTTTATTTTACTTCTTTCTTTTTCAGACTATGCCCTGAAGGCTTTTTCTTTCTAAATGACCTATAAGGGTATTCTTTTTTCCAAAACAAAGATCTATCTACCCAGGAGGGAAATTATGCTAAGCCCCTTAGCAGGAAGAAGCCACTTTTAGCTTCTTATGATTTTTAGCCTATTATGGCTTTAAATGTCTTAAATCCTGGGCAGATATGCACCTGGGATATCTCTACAAGGTCAGGTTATGGATACTCAACAAATGTTTTCTTAAATCTATATTTCCTACTGTGTATACAATCAAGATGTAATATTTAAATTACTTTTGTAAGAATATGGCAACAAAATATTTAAAAATATAAATTTTAAAGATATATCAAATATATATTTACATATATGTAGACGCTGGAGGAAAAAGTAGCTCCATACAGTGGATTATAAGACCTTTATTATAATTTTTTATGTTTATCTATATCTTTTACTTATTATTACTGAATAATAAGTAATATTATTATTGAATAATATCATCGCTGAATAATATGCTTATTACTGAATAATAAGCATATATTATGTAATAATAGGATCAAAGAATAAATTTAATTATTACTATTATGAATTTTTATAAGAAGCAATGACCTGAAATTGATATTTAGCTAAAAGAACCCAAAACAAACAAAACAAACTAACAAAAAACCCCCCCAAAAAAGTTTGGGATTGATTGGGATATAAAAGTGTGAACCCTGGGAATTCACCGAATGTGTATTTACAGCCCAGTACACAGGAACCTATTCCACTGCATGTCTACATGGAATAAAGTTACTTATTCAAATATCCTCCGTTTACCCACTGAAGAGAGAATCAGAAGCCTTAGAAGCGTGCAAAATGCCTTTCGCAGAGCCAAGTGGGGGACACTGGGGACCACTCCCTTGGCATTTGACTGCAATGAAACTCGAGGTCAAAACTCTACCTTCAAAATGCTTACTGAATGTTTAAAAATAAACAGCTTTTTTTCATCAATATTCAAACACAATATTCAAATATTCAGTATTCAAGAATAATAAGCAATATTCAAACAAAATATTAAAATATAAGCACAGGCATATAAAAGCCAATTTACCCACTTTAAAAAGGGTGAATAAATATTGGGGTCCTTGGTATGCTGTCTTGTCTTGCTGTTCAAGGTGCGGTCCCTGGAGCAGCAGCCTGGTATCGCCAGGAGCTGGTCAAAGACGCAGAATCTCGGATCCCAGCCCAGACCCACCCACTCAGAATCTGCCCGTCAGGAGATCCGCAAGACTGGCAGGAATGCAAAGGTTTGGGGCACACCTCTCTGGTATTCTGACGTCTCCACCTTGAGACCTCACCAGGGCTTGCCACGCCCGCTGCATTTTCTCTCGCAGCACAGATGTTGCATCTTTAGGGCAAACAGAACCCAGGGCGAGAGACCACTTCCTTCCACACCTTGCTGACTCCATTCTGGAATTAACCAATCCAACCTTCACTCCTTAATATGCTCCAAAGCATGGAAAAAAAAAAAAAGGTAGGCTCTTCCTGTAGGATTTAGAGAAGTGAGCATGCATTTGTTTTCAGCTTAATGATTTCCTTGAGTGCGGCCCAAGGAAATGCAATGCTGCCCTTGGAAGTTTCATCCATCCCAGCTTTAAGAAAAGCACCTTCTCTGAATTCCTAGACTGGTGGGTTTTTAACCTATAGCCTGTATCAGAGTCACCTGGAGGGCTTATTAAAATACATTCATTCATGTGTGGCACAATGACGTTTCAGTCAATGACAGATTGCACATACGATGGTGGCCCCATAAGATTATGATACCGCATTTATACTGTGCCTTTTCTATGTTTAGATACACAAATACTTACTGTCGTGTTACAGTTGCCTACAGCATTCAGTACAGCAAGATGCTGTACAGGTTTGTAGCCTGGGAGCAATAGGAGGTACCATACAGCCGCGGTGTGTAGTAGGCTACACCATCTAGGCTGTATAAGTGCACTCTACAGTGGTCACACAGTGGTGAAATCTCCTAATGATGCATTTCTCAGAATTTGTCCCCGTCATTAAGTGGCACATGACTGTACTGATTGCTGGGCCCCACACCCAGAGTATGTGACTCAGTAAGTCTGAGGGGGGCCTGAGCACTTGCATTTCTAACAGGTCCCCAGAGAAGTTGATGCTGCTGGTCCCTGGGCCCAGGACTGCACTTTGGAAATCAGTCTCCTCTCCGAGAGCATTCACTTTTGGTTTTCTCATTTGGCTCTTTAAAAATAACTGATGGACAGCTGGACCAAAGATGAATATATTTACTGGTTTCTCTCATTATGGTCTGTTTATATCTTTTCCAAATACTGCAAGTACCAGGTTTCCCGAGGGCAAGGACTATGTCGTTAGCCTGTGGTGGGTTGAAGTGTGTCCCTGGCAAAAGATAGGTTCAACCTCCAGTACCTGTGACTATGGCCTTATTTGGAAATCAAGTCTTCACAGATGTAATCAAGTTACAATTAAGTCATACTACATTAGGGTGGACCCTAACCCAACGACTGGATTCCTTATAAGGAAAGAGAAATTTGGACACAGAGACACACGGGGAGAATTCCATGTGACAATGGAGGCAGATATTGGAGTGACCTAGTCAGGGAATATCAAGGATTGCCGGCAACCCCCAGAAGCTGGGAAAAGGTAAGGAAAGATCCTCCCCTAGCACCTTCAGAGAGAGCATGGCCCTGCAAACACCTTCATTTCTGACTTCTAGTCTCCAAAACAGAGAAACCATTTCAGTTGTTCGAAGGCACCCAGATTGTGACACTTGTTACGGCAGCCCCAGGAAACTGACACGGGGCCTTTGCTTTTCTCATGGCAGAGAGTATGGGACACAGACACTCATCACTCTCAGGGGTGTAGTCGAGTCACCGAGATAATCAGAACCACACTAGTAGCCTCGAGCTGACTGTCAGGCGCATGTGGGCAAAGAACACAGACATTTAAAATGGAAAGTTAAACTGTGTAGGCATTCCTGATGAGGTATTAAACCCTAACTATTTAACTTTACCTATCTTAACACACTCAACTATGACCTTGAGTTTTATTTCTTTATCTAACATCACCATTTGCCAAAGTGTACTTTAAAAAAAAAATCCATCCCACAGTATGCAGCACTGTGCAGTCCGCGTTACAGGTGCCTAACAAGTATTTGCTGACTTAAACACTGAGTAGAAGAAATAGTCCTAAATAAACACTCCTGCCAGTAAGAGCTGGTTCCTCTAATAGGAAAACTGTATCAGTGCAAGAGCTGGAATTGTTTTTGGCCACCACTTTCAGGAATGTCTTTTTATACACCAGGAGTTACAGAGCTGTCAGCCAGCAGAGGACCGTCAGAGCTACGGCCCCCACCTCACTGTTATCAGCTCTGATTCCACCAAACCTTTTTCTTCTGGTTGCAGCAGCCAAATTATAGCTCAAGAGAAAACATAATTACATTCCAAAAGGCCGGGAATAGCTGCTGAAAATATGCTAACTATGAAAAAAACAACAACAATAACAAGAGATAAATTAGGATTACCCATGATGTACGGCTAATCCAAAATATTCCAGAGACTATTATAAAATGGTTTCACATTGGTTGTCCTCTGTTCTTTAGTTTAAAACTATTAAATATTGGTCTGGTTGATCAAGAGTTATAGTTAGCTCTATCATATTTCCACATGTATTTACTAATAATGTTGATTCCTTCCAGCACATACACAAACCCACACTCCCATACGCACATTCACACAGACGGCCCTACCATTTCTTTGGGTAGGCTCCTCAGTTAAGGAACAGGATGAATTCACTGATGCATGTTTGCATACACAAGGATCTCAGTAAAATTCTTGCTCACCTATTTGCATTTGGGATAAAGTATCATGTTGTAATTATGGCTCAGTTCTCTGAAGGTTGGAGTTCAAATAATTTCATCTATCCAGAATACAAAGAAAAAAAAAAAACAGGAGGCAACAGCCCCCAGGGAGCGAGAGCCACTGTATATATGACTGAGTGGGCAAGTAAAATGTAGATTTCTGAGTTAGGGTCTTTTCATGGGCCAATCTTGAAAGCTTCATTTCTTTCTGGGTTGCCCTGGCCAGCAAACTGGAGGCAATGAATCTATGGAGCGAGGCCAGTGGTGGTTAGAGTTCACAGCTGACAGCAGGAAGAGAATAGCAAAGGCTAGACTAGGAAGTTTATTAGCTAGGGCCATTTGTTGGGGGAACTTGCAGCCTACAGAACTCCAATTGCCCTTTGGGACACCACAGAATTATAGCAAAACAGACCGTTCATGCTTGTGGGTCGGGATGTTATCACTGAATGTTTCTCCTTAGGAACAGACATGGAACATCACGAGGGGTGCACCATCTATAGACAGAGTATCAGAGGAACCAATGAAAACCAGTTCACAACAGTTAGACTCCACACTCACCAGCAGTGTAGAAAAGGGAAGGATTCATGGGGTATCTTTTGACCAGCTCAGCTGCGAGTCCCAAACCCCCAAATCCTGCAGAAATGGAGGGTATTTGACTGATGGTGAGGCTACCCGAACCATCTTGGGTGAGAACAGAGGCCTCCATCTAGGAGGCAACCACATTTCCACCTAACTCAGGGCAAAAAGGTAAACGTTTCCTGGGACCAAAAACGGGTCACGCAGCAGAGAAAGTCATCCGCGAGTTTTCAAATTCAGGCCATCAGGACCACCTTGGTCATATTCTGTGAGCCTGGCTTGCTCCACGCACCGGGTGCACGTACTCTGGTCAGCCTCTGGGGCAGATTCTCTTCCTTCTCTGCCCCACGGAGAATTTCTCCTTGTTCCTCCTTACTTGCCAGTAGGTGCTGCTTTGGTTGAGGCAGCAATGAACCCACATCCGGGGAAAGGACCACGACTGGCCCTTGCCAGTTATGGCTCCTTGTTCCCTTTTGTTGATGGCTGGTCTGCAGGAGGGGATGGACGTAGTTCTGGGCAATGAGATAGGACGAAAAGTCTGCTGGGGAAGAGTTTTCTCCTCTCCAAGGGAGGAATGAAGAAGTCTCTTTTTTGCCATAATCTCCTTTGCCCTCAGCTTTGGACGCTGTCACGTGATTAGTGTGTTAAGTTAACCTTGGCCTAAAGCTGCCTTCGTATGTATTTTAGGTTTGGCCTAAAGGTTTCTTAGTACAGAGCGAACTGTAACCTGGCTTGAAGTGTAAGCAGACTGGAGCCCACTCTTGGGACAAGCAGCGCAGTCTCAGCCACCCAAAGGCGGCCAGCTGCTCACAGTAGGCTCAAATGCGGCAAAGGCCCAGCTGTCACCAATCCAGCTGTTTCTGTACCTCACTTCCGTTTTCTATACGTCATTTTCCTTTTTCTGTCCATAAATGTTATCCACCCCGCTGGCAGCCATGGAGTGGCTCTGACCCTATTCTGGTTCTGGGGGTTGCCAGATTCTCAAATTGTTCTTTGATCGATTAAACTCTGTTAAATTTAATTCACCTGAAGTTTTTCTTTTAGCACCTGTGAGGGAACAACAATCTTGCTGTGCACTTGTTAACCAAACCCAGGGGGAGGCCAAATGGTGAGGCTGGGAGAGGGGCAGAGGGCAATGAGAAGAGCCTGAGGCCGCACTGAAGCCCCTGGCTCCAACCAACCTTAAACCACCTGCCTTGGCCTTTTGGTCCAGGAAACAATAAATGCCCTAATGGTTTAGGGGTGGGGAACCTTCGGCCTTCCGATTTCAAGATTGCTCTTCTTTAAGCACCAAAGCAGGCAAGAAAAGTTTCCACTTTCTCTGCTGCACCCCTTTTAATAAAAGGATTTGTTCTGTAAAATTTGGATTCAGTCAAAAGGCTACACTTAAGGATCTAGAAGGCCACGTGTGCTGTTACTTGACAAAGAATGGCTACCTTTAAACACTAAGAAAATATTAAATGATATGTCCTACGCAAAGCTTGTTTCTTTTTAAGCAAATAAGTTATTGCATAAAAGGGAGGATCCTAAAGTGGACTTACCTTCTCTGAACAATGCATGTATGCTCCTCACCGAGGTCTTGTATCGCCAATAAATTATAATGCAAAGAGCACATGAAAGCAAAGATACAGCTACAAATCTTTACACCACATGTTAATTACACAAGGGTCCCTAGTATATGATAAAGTCCATATGTAGCACAAAAGCACGTTAGATATAAATTTCCAAATTCCACAATTTATGTGTAGTATAAACATCTAAAATTAATCTAGCCACAGCAAGTTTAAAAATCAAATTTCCACCTTATAATTTTGTCTAAGTCTAAACTAGTACCCACCCAAGTCTTGCTCTCAAAGTTTTAGTGCTATAAAACTCAATCACATACTCCAAGCAACTGAACCCTGAGGGGGGTGTGTGTGTGTGTGTAAAACTCATGCTTTGTTCCAAAAAGTATAAGATGACTGACCTGTGATGTAACTTGCCAAAGGTCATCAATTTCTCAAATTATAAAGTAGATTTTGTGTGAGTGGTATCAGATATTAAAGCAAAAATCAAAGCAAACTGAAAACAAGCAAAATAAAACAAAACAAACAAAAGAACATCTCAATGTAGCACCAGTCATTCCTCATTGTTGGTTCCAAAAGGGATCAGAAATGTTTCTAGAACATTTCACTCATTGTTTAATAACCTCATTCTAAAAGGACTGATAATCTCTTCTTTGGCTACACGCATAGCTATTTCAGACAAGTTTGTGTCAACTTCTAAACGACTGAGGCAAAAATTAGGCTCCTGTTACAATTCTAGAACTTTCTGAAGTATGTTTAACCAAATATTAGTGCTCTTGGAAACACTAAACAAGATACTTGTGACACATATAGGGCAAGGGTCAATCAATCCTTGATAACAGTCAACTATGGTAAAGACTGTGAGGTGGGGACCAACCCATTTCTGCTTTCTCCTGGGCACTAGCCAGCCTTGCTTTGGTTTGGTGGGGCCACGTGCCTGAGTTCCAGCTAACGAAATATGAGTGGAAATAAAGTGCTGCTTCCAGGACTGGCCCATAGAAAGCTCTTTGATGTTATCCTCCTGACTCATTTCAAAAGCTGAATGGAAAATTCTCCCAGGGTTTATATCATTGGATCTTCAACTTTTGGTCTCAGAATCTCTTTATACTCTTACATTTATTTAGAATCCCAAAAAACCTTTTGTTTCTGTAGATTGAATCTATTGATACCAAGAAAACTTTAGAATATTAATTCATTAAAAAATAAAAATATAAATGATATAAACATTATACATGCTAATATAAACAGTATGTTTTTATGAAAATTAACCATATTAGCTCAAAAAATGACAAAAGTGGCATTATTTTACATTTTTGCAAATCTCTTTGTCTTCTAACTTGATAGAAAACAGTTGCTTCTATCTGCTTCTGTATTCCACCTGTTATGTTGTTTTGGTTGAAGAATATAAAAAAATCCAGGCTTTTGCAGACACACAGTTGGAAAAGGTTGGGGGGGGGCTTGTGGAAATGGCCTGAAATTGTCTCAGGGACCCCAGGGTCCTTCGTTTATATTAATATTAATACTTTGAGATTCAGTGATTTGGAGAAAGAGCCACAGGATGTAAAGAGTCTTGGTTCCTGAATGACGACATGGAAAACTTCCCAATCAGAAGCGATCCCCTTAACCATGATGCAAGTGAGAAATGACCTTTGACTGCATTAGGCTACTAAGATTTGGGGATCTGTGTGTCATAGCACCTGGCATTATTCTAATTAAAACACTAACTCACATAGTGGCCACCCTGTGCCAGGCCTGTGTGAGCACTTTACATACACTGACTCAGTCATCCTCCTAACAGTCCTGTTCAAGTAGTTGCTTTTATGATCTCCATTTAGAGATGAGGAAACTGAGGCATGGAGAGATTAAGTGAATCATTCGAAGTCATGCAACTGGTAAACAAATCCAGCTCCAGAGTTTTTGCCCCAGTTACTTTGCCATGCTGCCAATGACCTTGCCTACACGTTCCTCTTCCCCGTGTTACACCTTATGTTTCAGACGCACAACACAGACACGAGTAAAAAATATATGCTTGCACTAATGATGTGCTTGCTTGACACAGATATATGGGTAGCAGCTAGTTTTGAATCTGCCAGAAAAGATGGGAGCTCGTTGGAAATAAAAAGGTGAAAAGGAGTTATCAAAGACGATGGAAGAGAGACGGCAGAACGGTCAGAGGATATGGAAGCACAATTCTAGATTCCCTCCATGACCTTTGCCACCTGAAGTTACTCCCTTGATTATCTTGATTATGTTATGTGACATTACGGTGCACGGTTATGTTATATGGTAAAAGAGATTTGCAGATGTAATTAAACATGCTAATCAGTTGACCTTAAGATAGGGAGATTATCTGGGTGGATAATCACGAATGCTTTGAAAGCAGAGCATTCCCTGCTGGAGGCAAGGGAGGAAGTCAGAGAGACTCAAAGTGTGAGAAAGACTCCTTCCTTGCTGATGGATGTGAAGATGAAGGGGTCATATGAAAAGGAATACCGGCAGCCTACAGGAGCAAAGACCAGTCCCCAGCTGACAGCCAGCAACGAAATGAGAAGCTCAGAGCTGTAAACACTAGGAACTGACTTCAGCCAACAATTTGGATGAAATTGGAAGGACATTCTTCCCCACAGTCTCCAGACACCAGCCCAGCCTGGTCCACGTCTGACTTGGGCCTTGTGATACTCTTGGAACCTCTATTTCTAATTTATAGAATTGTGAGTTGATAAAAGAGTGTTGTTTTAACCTGCTAGGTTTATGGCAATTCGTTACACAGCAATAGAAAACTAGTAGCAGAGAGGGTAACTCAAAAAAGACTATATCTGTCCCAGGGTGTTTGCTTAAATTAAGTAAGAATGCCTTTGCTCTTGTGTCCCTATTCCTGGCAATAACCTAATACCTGTTGTACCCCTACTCCTGGCAAATAACCAGTCTAAGTACCAGCAAGTTCTCCTACATGACCGAAAATGAATAAATGCAAAAACCAAACCATGTATTTCCTTATAAATATTTCTAATCTCCCACTGGCAACTCTAGTAGTCCACAATCGTTTATTATTATGAGCCATAGAAAAGGTAAGAAATTTCTGAAGGTAACATTTTCTGTGTAAAAATCCCCCAATCCAATAATCCATTAACTTATCTCATAGTTCACTCTTAAAAAGAAGTCTCAGAAAGTCCCAAGAGTTAAACACCACATTCATGCACAGACCTAGTAAAATACATGCAGCAGATTCTCAGGGTTTTTATTTTTATTTTTTTACATCAGTACAAACTGCTTTCTTTCAAGGGAGACATACACATGTATTTGAAAGAAAACTAGATCAGTATAATTATTTATTTATTTTTATATACAGTATTGCTCTTTCTTTTAAAATAGGGCCTACTTATGACAAGAAGTAGAGACAGTAAGATTCAACCAGGGGAAAAGTCAGAAAACCCAGCAAATGTCACAAGGTCCTGCACTTCTGCTACGGATGGGTCCAAGGTTCCTAGAAGCTACAGAAGATTCTTAGGGTCCATATATGAGTGGAAACCGGTTGTTGAGAAGAATAATGATTTTCCCAGGACTCTTAGAGAAATTCTTTCTCTGAGCTGTATCACTCAGTATAGACTGGGGCACGCTGCAGTATCAAAAGACCCAAAACCTTAGTTACTTAAATCAACAAAGATCTATTTCTCAGTTATGCTCATGTCCTCTGTCGTTTGGCTGGGGGCTGTGCTCCATGTCTCTGCCCTCTGGGACTCAGCTGGCAGCGGCCACCATCCTGGATGTGGCTGGTTGTCATAGTAGGAGGAAAAGAGAGCTCTGGAGGGTTTTGCACAGATAGATAGGGCCCTGACCTAGAAATGATGCACATCACTTCCTGCCATTCTCCACTGGTGGGAAGAGCCACATGGACTTGCCCAACCACAAGGGGCCCGAGTTGTGCACCATCATGCTGAAAGCAGTGCGAACAAGTAAGATCTCATGAATAACACGAATAATCTGGAGGTCATTGTAAAGAGTGTGGCATGGGGTACCAAACCACAATTAATTTGTTACACAAATTAATTGAGTGAGTCACCTACGATCATTTCTTATCAAATCGCTCAGTGCAGGTGGAAAGTATGAAGCCAAAGCACGGCCAGGTGAATAGCACAGTATGTGGGGCCAATACCATAAGCCCCAGAATGCAGCTTGGTCAGTCTTGGTTAATGTAAAGATAAAATTCTCCAAGAATAGGTAGGCCTCCAGGGGCCAGGGAGGTCAAGCAGGTGGAGGAGGCTGGCTGTCCGACCAAACTGTGTTGAAGTGAACAGCGAGGCATCTGTCTGAAAGGGATGGGGGTGGGGTGGGGAGAGGTAGTACTCACTTTCAGTAAATTTGTTGCCATATGAAGCTGTAAACCTTGGCCTACCAGATATTCTTATTTTTTAAAAAAAGAGAAACTAAAAATCTGAGTTTGTTTGTATAATCTCAAAAATTAAAAATATTTTCAAAAACAACGTACCAACCAGTCAAAATATGTCTGTCAGCCAGATGTGGCCTGCATGTTGCCAATTTGTGGAGACAGTCTAAGTTGCTGACTACACACAGAGTCATAGCTTGTGACAATCAACCGAGCAGAAAGCAGTGTTGATGTCCTCTTCGGGGACGGCCACGGAAAGTGGTGTGTTACCTAATTCTAACAGGGCAAATGCCATCTCATTGTGGCCCTCATGATGAAATCACTGCGGAAGAAGTCCTGGTTCTACAGGGACCAAACTCCTACTGAGAAACTAGGGAGGTCGGGGGCCTTGCTTGTGTGTGTTCCCAACTGTGTCCCCAACAACTGAATAAGGCCAGAAAATGGAAGGTGCTCAATAAATGTACGTTAAATCAGCGTGGGAGACTGCATGGAACTAATTTACAACCTATTTCTGCAGAAGGAGAACATGCCCAGTGGCATTTTTTTCCCACCCAGAGATACCAAAATATAATTTCTTCTTCAGGACATTCTGCACAACTCTAAATCACTTACTTTGAACAGAACTGTCAGTGCCAAACAATGGAACTATAATACGGTGGAGGGTTTTGTCCTATAAAAAACAATTGATATAGTAGCAAATTATAGCCTCACGTTGTCCTCAAGTAGCCCGGCATAGGAGGGAGGCAACAGAATGGTCCTTCCCCTGCAGCTGCGAGTGGCAAGGACGTGGCACTGAGAGGTGACTGCCAGATAAGACCTGGTGTCGAGCCAAAAAAGATGCGGCTCCCCTGGGGCATGGACCACGAACTGGCAGCAGACAGGATACGGGGTTGCAATGGCTGCTGGCAGAGAGAGATGTTAAGTCCCGAGGTGCCACGAAAAAGACATGTAACCCCGGGGAGAAGGCAGGAGAGGAAATCCCTGAATCGATTGAATTGACTAAGACTAGGGTACCACCATTAAGCAGAATGGAAACTTGGGATGGAATTCAAATTCAGTTATAAAGAAAACAGAGTGTCTACTTTCCACTTCCACGTTTAGACTGAAGTTTCATACTCCCCATAGGATTGCTGCAGGCCGGGTTCGGTGGGAGGCAGATTCTGAGACCAAGGGAAGGTGCAGGAAGCAGAATTGGGCAGGCAAAGAGGCTGCGATGCAGTCTCAAGGAAGGCCTCAGCTGACCCAGGGAGTCCTGAAGTGGGGCTGGGCCTTCAGACTTTCCCAAACTGGGCCAAGGGAGCTGAGCTTTCATACCCCCGCATTACCCGATCGTTGGAAGTGGGCTTTGGACAAAGCAGCTTCCTTCAGCCGAAGGCTTCTGCCAGCAGCACCCCAGCCATGCCGGGGACACAGGGACAGTGCATGGAAGCATCCACTGACTCTCAGGAGAGATAATTTGGCCATCACCGGGTTAGTACACAGTAAGCATGAAATAAATGTCAGCATCATTTCCTTCTTCTCTCCACCCCGAGTGACAAAATTCTATGATTCTAGGAACTGAAAGCATTCCTCGGTGTTGCTATTTCAGTTGTGAAATCTTTCCTTTAGCCTTTCACAGAATGCTTTGCTAGCTGAGGTTTTGTACGAACAGGCCAACATGAGGAGCAGCCTGGAGAAGGAAGTAGAATTAACAAGGCAAGTATGTGAAAAGGAACAGTAACGGTGGCAGTTACAAAGTAGACCCTTCCCAAACTTGGAAACTTTTGCTCTACTTTTCATTTGCTTTTGTCCCAGTTCTCTTGAAGTGTGTTCCTCAGAACATTTGTCTTGAGAGATGTTCAGTGTTGAAAGGGTTCCATGGGCAGATAAGAGTGGGAATCCCTCAGACCTCAGCCCTTCTAGAAGATTCCTAGCATGCACTACTCTGCTGAGAAGTCTGTGGAAAAGCAACCTAGTTAGCCGTGTAAGACACAAATTCACCTGTCCACAGGTAATGGCTTTGACATCTCATGGAAACACTACATGAATCAAAAGGGTTTATATGTGTGAAGTAAGGAGTTTACATATTTGTTTCATTTTTCTAAGTAAATACACTTTTTCGAAACATCAGTAATTGGTTTCTTAGGATATATATTGTTTAATCTGTGGAGGAAAACCTCAGCGGAAGCTACTTCTCTCGGAGAGAGCGTAGAGAAAGAGGCCATCTCTTAGACATGGAAATGACTTTAAAATTTGACCTTAATCATGTAAGAAACATCACAGTCAGTTAGAGACTTGATTTTTTACTAAGATTCCGGAACTGCCTTCTAAACTAGCAGTGGCGGGAATTGGTAGCACACCTGGCAGGTGCCTGCTGCCGCACCTGTATGTACTTTACATACATCCCATCACTCCAGCGGCTGCTCAGGCTGGGAGGTGAAATGCCGCGCTCCCGGCCACGCAAACAGAAGGGCTAGAACTCGCATGGTGTGGTGCCTTAGCTCGTGCCCTTCACCGCGCCATTCTTTTAAAAATGGATCGACAAGAGAGAAATGCTAAAAACATGCTTAAAACTAACAAACATAAACCCAAAGAGAAAGTCACTTAAAAAAAAACACTTCACTTGGAAAACTAACACAAATATTATATGATCTCTAACCTTTAATACTTGCTAATTAAGCAAAATTGAGTATAGATATTTCAAAGGAGGGCTGTCCACATTTTTCAATAATAGTAGGGAATTTTATGTCCTTTTATGGCATAAAAATATGCCCATATTCAGTAGCCTCTATGTTAATAGTCACCAAGCATTTTAGTTAAAAAAAAAAAAAAAAAGCTGTCTGCTCTCCTGAAGTCCTTCCCCTCTGAAAGAAAAGATCAGAATATGAGCTGGTGTTCAAATTGCTGTTTTCTTTTTAAAGTGGCCATGGCAAGGATGAGAGGTGCTGTCATACACACCATCGGCCAGACCTCTCCTGTGACTTAGACTTGGGCATGTAGCTTCCTTCGTGGACATTTGCATACATTCTACCCGTAGGCATTTATGAGCCATTCTCCCTTCCATTTCCTCTTCAAACTGCTCTTCTTAATTTTCAGCTCACCTTTGAGCTAGAATGCTCCTGTCAAGACAAAGTCACTTGGTGACTCTCCGCTTCGGAGATGAGTAAATGAAGCTGGAGTAGGTGCAGCCACTAGGGAGCTTTGGTTGCCAATAGTCCCTTCTCATATGTGTGGTTAGCATGGCGGGAGCAGGAATCCCTGAAACCCACGCTTTTGTACCCAGCAGCTTCAAATAAGCCGTCTACCAGCTCTGCCTTGATTTTCACTTCCTTTCAGAGCTCTTTCCTTGGTGACATTTCTGAGACGTAAAGGCAGGAAGGCAAGGGCAATTTTGTAACTTGGGGAGTCTGCCCTTGATTAGGCTGAAGATCTGAACAGCCCCAGCGGGGATGACAGGCTGGCTCTGGACCAACCTTTAGTGACTGCGGCAGAGCAACGGTTACTAGGCAAGAAAAACGAACCCCAGCTGACATTCGCTGAGAGTACGAGAAAGGTGTTGGCACCATCTGCTTCTCTAGTTTGCGGTTTGTTTTAATTTTATTTTTAATTGTGGTAGAAAACACATAACATAAAATTTACCATTTTAGCCATTTTAAGTGTACAGTTCAACAGTGTTAAGTATATTCACATTGTTGTGCCGCAGATCTCCAGAACTTTCTCATCTTGCCAAACTGAAATTCATTAAAGAACTCCCCATTTCCCCCTCCCCTCAGCCCTTGGCAACCATTCTACATTCTGTTTCTATGAAGCTGACTAGTTTAGATACTTCATATTAAGTGGAATCATACAGTACTTTTCTTTTTGTGACTGACATTATTTCACTTAGCATGGTATCCTCAAGGTTCATCCATGTTGTAGCATGTGACAGGATTTCCTTCCTTTTGAAAGTAGAATATAATTTCCATTGTATGTATTTGCCACGTTTTGTTTATCCATTCATCCATCCATAGACACTTGGGTTGCTTCTACCTCTTGGCTATTGTGAATAATGCTGGTATGAACATGGGTGTACAAACATCTTTTTGAGATTCTGCTTTCAATTTCTTTGGATATATACCCAGAAGCAGAATTTTTGGATCATATGATAATTCTATTTTGGTTTTTTTTGAAGAACTGCCATCCTGTTTTCCACAGCAGCTACATCATTTTACATTCTCACCAACAGTGCTCAAGGGTTCCAATTTCTTCACATCCATACCAACACTTGCTGCTTTCTGTTTTTTATTTTTTCATCATAGCCATCATAATGGGTGTGAGATAGTATCCCTTTGTGGTTTTAACATATATTTTCATAATGATTACTGATGTTGAACATCTTTTCCTATGTTTGGTGGCCATTTGGACATCATCTTTGGACAAATGTGCATTCAAGTTCTTTGCCCATTTTCAAATTGGGTTATTTGGGTTTTATTTTGTTGTTGAGTTGTAGGAGTTTTTTAATATATTCGGAACATTAGCCCCTTATCAGATACATGATTTGCAAATATTTTCTCCTATTCCATAAGTTGCCTTCACACTCCATTGATTGCATCCTTTCACACAGGTAAGATTTTAAGTTTGATGTCGTCCCATTTGCCTATATTTGCTTTGATGCCTGTCCTTTTGGTGTCACATCCAAGGCATCATTGCCAAATCCAATGTCATGAAGCTTTCCTTATATTTTCTTCTAGGAGTTTTATAATTTTAAGTTTTGTGTTTAGGTCTTTAATCCATTTAATGTTAATTTTTGTATTTGGTGTAAAGTAAGAGTCCAACTTCATTCTTTTGTATGAAGATACCTGGTTTCCCAACACCACTAGACAGGGTTTTAATCTGATAGTAGGTTCAGAACGCTGTGCTGGGTACAAAATGGTGGTGATTGTTTCAAACTATCTAGCTAATCAATCAACAAACAATCCCTTGAGGTGCCCCAGAAAGCTGACATTGAGTTCCCTACATACTTTACACACAGGCACTCATGCACATGTGCACATACACAAACACACACACACATAAGAATGGTGCAGTCGTTGCCAGTTTTTGGAAAATTTAAAAAGAACTGTCACCTAGAGCCAAATGGCCCTTCAGAATCCAGGAGTTTAGTCCACCAGCGTCCCTCTCTTAGGCTTATTAATGAATATTCATACTGGCTGAGTTTTGCCAAGCACTAGATTAGACTGGCAAAGCTACTGGTTACGTAGAGTGCTAATCAGCTTCTCCTGTGGTTGTCAAATTTGTTTTAAAATGCTTGTGTTTTAAATACTTAAATTAGACATACAAAGGGAAAAAGCACCCTCCTGTCAGGTCTCATAGCCCTGTGTTCCAGAATGAAGGAAGGGGACCACAGTCGTGGTTTCTCCAGGTCTCCTGCCCCTGCTCTGTGGACATCTGTGCTTGAATCCCTGGAGTGGGAACTCTGAAGCAAGAATTCTGCCCTCTGCGCAGAGGGAGCCCTTCCCTCACAGTTCACTGAGTTTGTTGGAGGGGCGTGGAAGCCCATGGACAAAAGGAGACCGAGGGAAGTGGCAGGAAGCAAGGGCCCAGGACATGGCACTTGAAGGGGTTTATGTTGTAAATAACCCAGAGAGGGATCAGATAAGCCAAGCTTCCGGATTAAAAACACAAAAATTATCTCCTGGAGATCCACTCCTAACACAAGAGCTTATGTTTGCTTGGCTCAGCTATGGAATTAAGATTTCTTTAAAGCATCCCAGTAATCTCCCCCTGTCCCCACCCAGCATACTAGTAATTTCTGAATCTTACAACTCTTCCTGCAAGCCCTCTCAGTAACTTTTCTGGAAATGCCAAGAACTCCATGTTTGGAACCTGGCCTCCTCCCTGTCTTTCTGCACTAGTTTTCTAAAGCTTTTATTCCTGGTCCCCCCTTCAGTGTTTGGCCAGCTTAGCCTACATTTACTCAATTAGCTTCCCTTCTGCTCCAAAACATTCCATCTGAGGGAAAGTACAGGAAGCCTATGAATATGAGAATTTCAACGAAAGGACAAACTGTCTGCCTCTGAGGTCTGTCCGACTTGGAGGCTCATTTGGCTGAGAAACATCACTGTTCAAAACCTATGAGCCAGCCCAGCCACCCCGCAGTCTCCCCACTTGGCTAGGCGTGAATGCTGTGTGGATCTGCTGGCACCGGGTTATCTGCCAGTAGGGTGCTCTCTTCTCATCCACACTCTCCAAATAAAAAGACAACTCTGCGACTCACACATGCCTAAGTAGCTGCCATCGTCAAACAAAGCCCCTAGGAAGTGCCTTCCTCCCATAGTGACCGGTGGTCACCATGAACCAAATGGCCAAGCTCCAGGGTTTTCTCTTTCTTTCTTTCTTTCTTTCTTTCTTTCTTTCTTTCTTTCTTTCTTTCTTTCTTCCTTCCTTCCTTCCTTCCTTCCTTCCTTCCTTCCTTCCTTGCTTTCTTTCTTTCTTTCCTTTCTTTCCTTTCTTTCTTTCTTTCTTTCTTTCTTTCTTTCTTTCTTTCTTTCTTCCTTCCTTCCTTCCTTCCTTCCTTCCTTCCTTCCTTCCTTCCTTCCTTTCTTTCTTTCTTTCTTTTTCTTTCTTTTTCTTTCTTTCTTTTTCTTCCTTCCTTCCTTCCTTCCTTCCTTTCTCTTTCCTTCCTCTCTCCCTCCCTCCTTCCTTTCTTCTCTCTTTCTTTCCTTTCTCTCTTTCTTTCTTTCTTGTACATTTGGTAACTAAACAACATATTTTTATTTTTATTTTGTTTTAATTCAGGATATTATGGGGTACAAACATTTTGGTTACATGAAATGCGTTTGCCTTGCTCAAGCCTGGGCTGCGATCGTGTCCTTCCCCCATACAGTGTGCCCCGTTTCCATACTGGCATGGGCCTTGCCAAATAATATCTTACTAGTACAATAATATCTTGCTAATAATATCTTACTAGTTATTTTGCCTTATTTTCTTAAAGAGAGCCTCCCAGATTGTGTAAACTTCAAGCTTAGTATCCACTCCTAGTGATTTGCTTTATAAAACTAGGAACTTTGTTATATTTACCAGGGTTCAAATACCCTCACATTAAATAGATATTAGTTTGAACCACGTGTAATCACCCGTTTTGTAGATTAAAAGCTGTCAAGTATCAACAGTTGCATATGGTTTAACTTAAATAATTTCTAACTTTTCTACCTAATGGATTTTCTTCTAGTTTCAAAAGTTATGGTAAAAATGTCAGGCAGACAGTGTGCAACTTGGGGAAATCCTTCCTTCCTCCCTCTGTCCCTCTTTTCCTTCTTTCTTTTCTTCCTTCTTTCCCTCAACAAACATTGGTTAAGTGCCTTGGGAGTACAAAAGCCCATTAGCTGCAGTTAAGTCCTGTGGGGTCAGAATTGAGTGGGGCACAGCCCTTGATCCTGAGGAGCTGGGAACCGAGGAGAAGAACCCCCCAGGAGGGGACTGAGGACAGCTTGCAGGAGCTGCTCCAAGGAAGGCACAGGTGAGATGCTCCCTGCAGTGCAAAGGAAGGAAAGGAGGCTTAGGAGAGCTTGCAGGAGGGTTCCACAATTGGTCCTTTGGTGGCGAGCTTGCTCTGTGCTGGCACCAGGCGGTGTCACAGGAATGAGACAGCCAAGGATCTCAAAGTCACAGAGCCGGCAGGGGGCGTGCAGGCCCAGCGAGGGGTGGAGAGTGCTCCTGGCTGAGGAACTGGTGGCTGGAGCCTGCGGCATTCAGGGGGCCCTGGTGAAGCTGCGTGGGGGTGGGGGTGGGGAGGGGACAGGAACGGCCAGCCTTACAGAGCACCCATCCCGTGTCAGGACGGTGCCTTTATTAACTGAGTCACTCTGCAAGCTCCCCAGAGGAGAAAGTTTGATTATTTTCACATGAGGAAACTGACACGCAGGGAGTTCAAGTGGCTTGTCAAGGGCTACACTGCCACTAGCCCTGAAGTCTACTCAGTTCCTAACCACTGTGTGGCACCTCCTCTGTGGGGGAGATGCCCTGCCGTGGCCACTGAGGAGTTTCATAACGGAGGAAGCATGTTACATAAAAGCAATGATATGTGGAGAACACCTAAGATGCAGTTTGCTTGTATTCTAGGAGAAGTAAGTATAGAAGATGTTGGAAATATATACATATAATATGCACACATACATACACATATATGTGTTTATATATTACATAGTATATATAATCAATCAACTATGATTTTGCCCTGGTTCTCAAGTTGCTTTATATGCTTAATAACCACACTACTTATCTGCCCAACCAGTGGTTTCAAACTGGTCCCTGGACCGGCAGCGTCAGCTGTCCTGGGCATCTGCAGGGCTGCAGACCAGACCTCCTGTATCACACACCACAGGGGAGGGCCTGGGACTCTGCATGAACAGGCCTTCCAGGAGATTCTCAAGCAAGCTAAAATTCAACAACCACCAGACTCGAGCAAATGTGATTTAGCAGCCTAGACATTGCTGTCCTTTTTACCCCAATTGTAAGTGTATACTTTCACTGAGTTGGAAGGAAACCTTGCTCTCTTAAGTAATGACCATTTCTATTTCGATATCCTTTAAACTATTTAGTTAGTAGGTAACTTTTTTTGTAGATATTAAAGGTTAGGATTTGTGAAGTCCAGGTTAATGAGTATTTTTATTTTATTATCAAATTCAGCAGATACTTTTTAAAGTCCACAGATTTTCTAAGAAAAGCTTATATTTCTCTCTTTACAGGTGGGAGGTGGAATGAAGGAAGAATGAACACACATTAATTCATTTAACAAACACTTATTCTGAGTGCGTGTTTAGGGGAAATGGCAGAGCACTTTGGAGAACAGAAGGTCGTGTCGTGAATGGATAAGTCTCGGGGCTGACAGGGCTCTGTGGGACGATTTATCCACCCAGGTGGGATGATGGGCTTTGAGTTTCCCCCACCTACCCTCCGAAATCTTAGTAAAACTTGTGAAAAACAACTTACCAAACTTAGGCCTTCAAAATTTGGAAGACTAAGATGATAATTAGCTTTGGTAATAGTGTCATCATTTACAAAATGGAAAAGGTGACCTTTTAAAAAATTGCCTGCAGCAACTGGCTTTTGAAAGCAAAAATGCAGATGCCTCCGTGTTACTGCATCTGCCTCCCCTCCTGCCCCATCTCCATCCTCTGGGATCCAGCCTCCAGGCATCATCAGTTCACTAAAAATCACGCCTCTGCCAACTCCTTGGGGATTTTGGGCATCGAGTCCCAACTTCTGAGCCTGCTTTAGGAGGCCCTTCGCAGCCCACCTGCGTCCTCAGCCCCTCCCTCACCTGCCCTGCGCCAGCCCCACCGCCCAGGCTCGCCCACCTCATCCCCCTTAGAGGCGCCTTCTCTGCCAGGCACGGCCTGCTTTCCTGTAGGGCTCTGTTAGGGCTCCTCTGGCTACAGGAAACAGAAACTCCACCCAAATCAGCACTAGAACAAAAAGAAAGGGAAATGTATCGGCACAGAAAACCACGGCTGGAACTCCTCAAAGGACCCTCTCGGGAATCGCTCTCAGTTTGACACACTCTCTGTCTCTTGGTTCACCTTCCTCTGTGGCTTCACTCTCAGACAGACTACCCGAGTGTCGGCCAGATGATCGTTCTCACTCCGTATCCACGTTCTGTTCCTTGGCAAGCCCAGGCGGAAAGCGTTCACTTCTGTCTCAGTTCTTTAGCAAAGACCCCAGGGCTTGACTTATTGTACTTGTGTCACTGCTTGTCCTGAGCTGGTCATTGGCCAGCATTGAGAAGAACAGTGCGTGGCACAAATTAGGGGCTCGATGAATATTTAATTGTTATTATTATTAATTATTAACAGTTAGGCATGAATGAATTAATGAACAAACCCTCTGGCATGGTGTGCTAGGTGCAATGAGAGCTATATCTAAGCCACAATGAGGTGGCTGAAGGAAGGTGCGATCGAGCAAGGCTTGGGCAGGATGAGGAAAGGCTGTACAGGGAAGGAAATGCCCGGGCCAGGTCTGCAAAGGTATGCAGGGGTTTCCCAAGTCAGGACAGGGGGCTGGGGGAGGGGAAGGAACATTGCAAAGAACTGGAAGATGCTATGTAAAAGCTGAGGGGTATCAAACAGGCTGTTGGGCTCAGAAACTTTAATTGCTCAGATTTTCTGGCCTGTTGGACACAGCTGGGGACAGGAAGTAGATGAGGGGAAGTGATATGCACATGTATGTGCGTGGTGACGAGGACAGGGTCAGAAAAGGCCTTGCTTGCCACACGAAGGGGTCACTCTCAGATAGCCAGGAGCTCTTGAAGAGGCTTTCTTTCAAGTTAGGACAGCCAGTGGGGTGGGGTCCAGCTCCCCTGCCAGCCAGGTGGTCATGAATAAGTTGCTCCCCCCCCCAAGTCCTCCCTCCCAGGGCTGTTGGAGGACAGAAGGAGATGACCAACCGAAGGCCACCCCCTACAGCACCTGGCACATGGTAGACACCCAAAGAACGCTCCTGTTCCTTCCTTTCCAAACTTCCTGGTTGATTTTTTATATTTAACATACTGAAGGGAAAAGAAATCCAGTGAATTAAAATCTCCATGTGTGTCATTTTCCAATCCCAGTGTTCACTGGTGCTTCAAAGCTACACTGAGAATTGGGTCAGGGATTACTTCCTAAGAGTCACGAGGGTAACTGTGGTTTCAATTTCCTCTCATCCCAATTCCTTCCATCATGGCGGGAAGAAGCGAGATGCACGCTGAAGACAAGCCTTTCGTACTCGCCACCCTGGGATTTAGTGAAGGTACACAGAGCTTTACCATGTCGCTGAATCCTTTTACAATTCATATAGCTCAAGGCTGAAAACGCGCACAGGGATTTTCTTTTAGAAATCACAGAGGCAGGCATGTTTGTTTGTAATGAACACTCCCCTTCTCAAAAACTTCCCCTGGCCATGCCTGTTTCTTCACAAGAACAAATTAGTCAAGAGCAGCAAATGATTAGAGTCAAGCCACAGAGGGACCCAGTGCTGATTTTGAAGAGGGAAATAATCCCTACTATAACGCTTTGTTTAGAAGCTTTAAAATGAGACACAAAGCAAATCTGTTTACTTTGTCAGTATGATATAGTGGAAAATAAGTCTGTTCGAAGCCATGTTCTAGTTACCGGGTGTTAGTCACATGACCTGCAAGTTACTAGATCTGTGACCCTGGGCAAATCACTTGGTCCCTGCAAGCCTCAGTTCTTGCTTCTTTGCTGGTAGAAGAGGAACCCTTAACTTAAAGGTTGTTACAGGGCTAAATGAAATAATGTATCATAGTTTACAATGGATTAAAACCTATGACATGCTTGATAAATTCTTTTTCTTAGAGGGTAATGATGCATTTCCTAAAATCATTCAGGATAAAACATAAAAGAAGTCCCTTATATCATGAATTGTTTTACGTGGAATTTATGTATACTCTGGTAAAATATAACTGCCTTTACTCTGTTGAAGGTGTGTTGGAATATGTATAGCCCATAATTCTGTGTCTCATTTCCGACTCTCAACTTGAGTAATAAAGTATTTGTTTCAAATAGCAGTGATTTGACATCTTAAATAATTTTTTAAACCCCCAAATCACACGAGAACAATAAAAGTTGCATATGTAAACTCTAACTTATTCTTCTGCTGGTTAGACTTCACTGGGAACTGGGAACAGAGTGAAATATTAACTTTCTGGAAACTTCAAAGGGATCATGTGTAAGGAGAGATAAAACCAGTGGGGACATTTATACACTATCATCGTAAAACCCAGCCAGACATTTCATTATTGAGAAATGAGTAACGCCAGTTCTGCAACCCGTTCCTGAAGCATTGAAAACAAGCTAAAATGTAGCCTTGTCACTGTCATTTCCATTAATGTCAACAGAAATTGTCTGGGAAACAAAATCCTTCCTTTTCCCCACAGTTGATTTAGAAACACACACAAACACACATGCGTGCGCGCGCACACACACACACACACACACATTCATATAGGCTAAGCCTCTAATTCATAAAGACTACAGATGCAATTTGGACCTTTCCCTCTTTAGGGTCAACAGGTTTCCAGCTTCTATCATCTATTCTACTGATGATCTGGGGAAATATTAGGAGTTGCTAAGAATCTAGTTTGCCAGAGTTCCCTAAAACTCTTTAGCAGATTGCCTTAACATTATTTAAATTCCTATAATTGTTAAGAGGTCTACAATATACTTCTTTAGAGTCAGGAGGCAGAGGACAGAGGGCTGGATCCCAGAAGTGGTTTTGGGGTTATTTCCCATGTCTGCCTGGTGATCTAGACACTACCCATTTCAATGAACACTAGATGTTCCCTTTTTCTGATTTAATATCACCATTTTAAAGAAGGACAGTGTGGATTATTGGATTAAAATAAAAATGAACCTGAATTTGAATACCTGAGCTTTTTCAGTAATGGTGGCAGGTAAGGTGAGCCGGGATAGCAAGAGAGAAGAAAGAGTGGGGAGCTGATGGCCTGGGCTACAGTTCCTCCGGTTATGAGGACAGAGCAGCCAACTTAGTGCAAACATTCCCTTACCCAGCTCAAAGCAGGAATTATTATTATTATTATTTTTAGAGACAGGGTCTCCCTCTGTTGCTCAGGCTAGAGTGCAGTGGCATCGTCATAGCTCACAGCAACTTCTAACTCCTGGGCTCAAGCGATCCTCCTGCCTCAGCCTCCTGAGTAGCTAGGACTACACACACCACCACACCAGGCTATTTTTTCTTTAATTTTTTGTAGCAATAGGGGTCTTTCTATGTTACCTGGGCTGGTCTTGAACTCCTGGCCTCAAGCAATCCTCCTGCTTCGGCCTCCCAAAATGCTGGGACTATAGGCGTGACTCACTGCACCTGGCCAAACAGGAATTATTGACTAACATAACTGAAACAGCCAGGAGATTGTGGCAGGCTGCAGGGACAACTCTGTTAGAGGCTCAGATCAGGTCCTTGGGACTCAGTTTCTCTCTCTCCATTTCCGGGACCCACCTTCTCTGGGTTCTACTCTCAGGCCGTATCGTGGTGGGAGGCTTCAGCAACCCAGACTCTATTTCCTGTTGAATCTAGCCAAGCAGAAGGAGGGTCAAAGTTCTGCTTCCCGGACCCACAGTAAAAGTCTATTGTGTTTCACTGGCTCTGACTTGACCTCATGTCTACTCTTGAACCAACCACTGCAGCCAGGGAAACGTGAGTCCCTCAGATCAGCTTTGAATCTCAAATCCACTTCTGGGATCAGGGGGCAGATTGGATTCCACCAGAAGCTCCTAAACTGAGGGGGCTCTGGGTGCAATTTCCAAAAGAGAATGCATAAGTTCTGGGTGGCAAAAATGACAGCTACACTACAGGGGTGGAGGTGGGGAGACCAATGTGTCCTGGCGAAATAGACACAGAGATGGTGGCAGGAGAGACCCAGGAGAAATGAGAAAGAGGCTGACACCCTGTACGAAGCCAAAGAAAGAAATAATGGATTTTGCGTTAGCAAAAATAATTGTGTCACCCCACCACCACATCCCCCCTTGTTCAATGTCACCTCGAACTCTGAGTCTCCGTTTCTCCTCTGTACAGTGAAGAGAAGGAGGCTGGGTTTGTGTCTTCATTGGAATTATATATCAGAATCTAATGGAAAGCTGTTTGCAAACGACAGAGGCCTGAGGCTCGGCTGTGGGCCCCACGGTCCCCAGGTGCCAGCCACTGGAGAGAGCTCTGAGGTCATACTCAGGGCAGATGCTCTGTGAGTTGAATCCAGAATAATGGTGACCCCCTTCTCCCCCAGCGTCTCTGTAGATCAACATCAGTGACAGGTGACAGCATCATTTACCTCCCGCAGTCGAAGGTGATAAAAGTGTTGTGATAATTTCTCTCAAACATCTCCCTGGAGATGGACAAATACAAACTACTCTGAAAGGTGTGCTTTTCATCCATGAAATGTCTGCCTAGAGCAGCAGTCCTCAAAGTGTGGTCCGCCAACGTTTGGGGGACTCCAAGATCTTTTCAAAGAGACCATGATGTCAAAACTAATTTTATTATACTAATCGCCTTCTTCAGGTACGGACATTGCGACTAACCTTTAAGAAACGACCACTTGTTGAGTTGTGGTCTAGTGTATTTAAAAAAAATCCACGTTTACCTGAAAAGGCCATAAAAAAATTCCTCTTTTTTCTGACTATATATTTGTGTGTGGCCACAGCTTTTTCCTATACTTCAGACAAACCAATATATCATCATGGGGTGAATACAGGAGCAGATGTGAGAATACGGCTGTCTTCTTTTAAGCCAAAGACTAAGAGTGAAAATTGTGAAAACAATGCTAATATTCTCATTTATGTTTTTGTTTGAAAATCAGTGTTATTTTTTGCAAAAATATGATATTTGCACTAACACAATGGGGTTATTACTATTAAATTTAAAAGAATGAATACATATTTTAAATTTTTTCTCAGTTTCTCTTTCTAATATAGTAAATAAACATCAAGGTATAAGTCATATAAACAAAAGCTCTTTAGGGTCCTCAGTAATTTTAAAGAGTAGAAAGGGTCCTGAGGCCAAGAAGTTGGAGCCACCTCTGGACTAGAATCCCAATACATCAGACCCCTGGGACCTGTTTATATTTAAATGTTCCAGGTTGGCAGAGACGCACGCGTACTTATGCAGAGAATGAGCGCCAGCTATGAAACAGACACACCCTGGCATTGCACAGCCTGATCTTTACTATAAAACCTGCGGGAATGAGGACAATTCGATGGGTTCATTACTGAAAATTTGTTCTCACTCATTACTCTCACATCTGTTAGGTTTGGTCCCCTGTGTGTCACCAGCATGTAATGCTCCTGTAAGCCACAAGATGGCACTGTATGAACAGAAAATACTTCGGCAGGGGCTGTGTCTCTAAATTAGCTGTTTCCTAGAGAGATTTTGGATGGGAGCAAGTAAAGCGTGTTTGGCTCATCATATCCTGACACCCACTGAATGTATTAGAATGGCTTTCCTTTTTTGTTCCTGTAAAACACTGTTGCGAGATATTGATAAAAAGAGATGCTTTCTCATAAAATATTACCCCAAAGAAACCACCAGTCGACCCTTAGGAAGGAGACACTGACTTTTCTTTGTCCCTTCATTAAATTCTCTTAATCCTACTCCAGTTAATTGTTTCTCATAATTTAAATTTTATCTAGTAGTCTGCAAAAAGGAGCCAGGAAAAGCAAAGCAAATCTCTGCATCAGTTCGGGTAACCATTACCACTGGAGTAAATGACCTCAAAAATGTTTTCATGGAGGACTTTTTGCATGTATGTAGAGGCAGAGAAAGAATGTCCAAGTCTAATTTAGGACATATAAGAGTCTCAGAAATACAAGAGGCATGAGAGGAGGTGGGACAGGCGTTCATAAAGGAAAACACTCCCCCAAACGTCTGGGCACCTTTGCTTTTCTGTCCCGCCTTTCATCTCGCTCGGGTTCTCCGTGGAATCCACGGTAGAATCACCTGAGAAACCTTAAAAATGTAGATGCTTGAACTTCATCAGAGGAGACTTTGATTCTATAGGTTAAGTGGGGCCCAACGTGGGTATTTTTAAGAATCTCCCAGGGTGACTCTAACCTGCAGCCACCGACATAACCCAATCAGCCCTTGCTCAGACTGCATGATAAACCCCACACCGTCAGAGGATTCTGATTTCAAATAATGCTTGGCAAAACCCAGTTTCACAAGCAGCTGCAATCTGCATTCGAATCCATTCTTGCAGCGTTCCCTCCCATTCCACTTTCTGCCTGTGCGTGCGGGGCTAGGACGATGGATGACCACAGTCATCGCCGTACCTGTCACTTTTACCAGCTCAGTTATGCTCAGCTCCATTTACCCTTGACTGCCGAGAAAAGACGGTTATGTCAGTTACATATTATTTGCGAGGGACCTCCTGTGGAGAAAATCTGCAGCTTCTCCAGACCCTGTAATACGAGGGTATCTTTTCAGTTCCTCAGCGCTTTCTACATTAACCTTAACGATTCAGGCTCTTTCTTTGGCAAAGGAAAGTGACGCCTCTGCTTGGTGAAGGACAGCAGGCAACACCACATTGGAATCTACTGTCCTTAAGGAAGTCACAAAGCCTCCCCACCCTCCAGGACCAAGATCCCCTCCACAGTGGCTCAGTTGTGGGTCCCGTCCAAGAAAAGGGCTGTCTCGTCACCTTGCATGAATGCCCATTTTGGCTTCTGAACCTGCTCAATTCTATATAGATAATTAAAACAAGGCTCACACACAGAGAGGGTGGAGTTGCTACGTGCCCTAAGTCTGCATTCTGTTCTCACCTTACATGAGTTATTCTCTGTCCTGCTTTTGCCTGTGGTAGGGAGATCGACTCCTGAGGACTGCAGCCTTTGGCTCCTTTGCTCTCGGACTTCCTGCTGGGTTTGGCCAAGGGGAGGTACAGGCAGAAGATCAAAGGGTGGGTAAGAGAAACTGGGGTGTTTCTCCCTCCTCTTTGGGGGTGCAGCCACAGTTTGAGTGTGGGAGCCCCCTCTTATGGAAGCTGCTCCAGTGGGAGCCCCTCTGCAGCTCTCATCGGACTGCAGGAACCCTCCTGCCTTCCCTGGCCCTTTTAGCACCAGGGTGGTGACCATGCCTGCCAGCGCCACCCCTGGGAAAGATCCCTTGTGAGCAGATTCTCTTCAGAATCCCAGCTGAACGTGCCTTCCATGTCCTGCTGGGGCCCTGACTACAGGGACACCTTCTGGATTAACTGCTATCTAAATTCATTTTCTTACTTCCCAGGGATTCACATAGGAGTCATGTAGGTACAACTTACAAGCCTCAAAGATCTGAACTCTAAGATAACTACTAAGTAGCAGGTTGCTTTAAGGCATCTTTTTCTATCTGAGCCTCCTAGACATCTTTGAAATACTCTTTATACCCTTGAGCTGGGTGCCTCAGTTTCCTGTTCTGTAAAACAAAAGACGACGAGATGGTCTCCAAGATTCCGCTTCCCCTCCAGGCCTTTGCTGCTCATGATGCTGCAGTGAGTTGATGGCCAGATGTTAGCCCAGCGGAGGAAGGAGCTGGCACAGAGAGAAAAGGGTGTGTGTGGGGGGGTACTGATACACCCTCTTGGAGAACTGCAGAAACTGTTCCTTAGGGTGAATTTGGGGCCGTTCATTACATTTCAATGTTGTCCATCCATTGTTCATTCAGTAAGCGTTTCCTTTACCAGGTGAGCATTTGATGTGCTGGGTTTTCAAATTAGGAAGTGGAGGAGCAGCCTGTGTCTCAAATCAATCAACTTCTAGGGGAGGAGAGAGGCAGAGAAACCACAGATTCTCAAACTTACATGTGCAGCGAAACCTCCGAGGCTTGTTAAAACACAGATCGGCAGGGGTCACCCCAGAGTTCCTGCTCCAGTGGCTCTGGGATGGGGCCTGAGACTATGCATTTCTAAGCAGCCCTCCAGTGGGGATGCTGCTGGTCCCCGAGGGCTACACTGACCTAAACAATTCCCCAGGACACAGCATGCTAACCCATCCTAAAGACTGTGTACAAAGTGTACGGGTGGTTGTGAGATGGGAGGCTGAATCCCACCAGGTTTTATTGAAGACAGAGATGGCTGTTGTGGGCTCCAAAGGCTGCCAGGGATGCTGGTGGGCACCCAACTGGCTCTCCTGCACGCATGGCCTGGAGGTGGGGGGACTGAACAGCTCATAGGCACCCCTCAGCCAAGAGGGGACAGGAGGTGATGGATCAACACCTCCCCTTCAGTTCCTCTTAGGAGGTGACCCTCTCCAGGATTTGCGTTTGTACTGGCCTCTCTCCTCCTGTGTTCACTCTGCCAGGCCTCTGCTCCCGGGGATTCCTTTGCAAATGAACCATCTGTGCCAAGCTCTTGTCTCAGCTTCTGCTTTCCCACAGGCCTAGCTCAGATAGGCTAAAAATGTCATGCTCAGGTATTTGCACCCTGTCCTGTAGACAAAGCAAATGAGAGCTTTTCCAATATTACAACAACACTCTGATGAGCAAAAGTCACCACACACCATTAGACGCAGTCACAGACTGAGGGAGAACCACTCTGGAAGGGCTCAACCTTCTGTGGGGCCTTCTGTTTGTAGGCAGGGCTGGATGTGCATTCCTCAGCCTGGACACTGCCACCGGTTCAAGGACAGTGTAGGAAAATGTGCTATGTTTACTAGGCAAGGGTATCTGGACAGGCCAGCAGGATCCCATGGTGGAAACAGTGAAACAAATGCCAAAAGGGTTACCCTGGATATAAAGACAGGTAGCCGGAACGGAAGAAAGAAATTGTTACTAAAAGAGAAGAAAAGGTGGGTGGGAGGGGAGAGGTCATTCTCCTCCGAAACAGTTCATCTGTATAGGAGGACATCCTAGAGACACCCGAAGACCTTCAGTGCAGAACAGGTAACCGTCCTTGGTTTACAGGAAGAAAGTAGAAACCAAAGAGGGCTCCGTGCCTGCCCCAAGAAAGAGAGAGGGGTCTGGGAGTTGGTCTGCTGCAGTTTGAGAAAGGAGGTGTGCGTGTGTGGTGGGGGGCATGGAAAATGGGCAGAGGGCTGCAGAGGTCCCAGGGTACACAGCTGAGGAGTCTGTGGGTGGGTGAGGGGCAATGCTGGGGAGGAAGGGCAGCCAGCCCCTTTCCGGGGACAGACTCGTCGCACTGTATTTGGCGATGTCTGCCCTATGCTCTGATTACCTACTTCCAGCTCCGACCTTTAGTAAAAGTTTGCTAAACACAGACTCTTTGTTCATGACCTGGGAGGAATGAAATAAAAAGGATTTTATCAGCATGGGGACAGGGCCAGAGCCTGGGTCCAGAGTGTTGGAACTGCTGCTGCTGTGTGTGAGAGTGACAAGCACTGAGTACAGGGTTTGCTTTAACATACGTGAATTGAAGACACGATGCATTATTTTTTCATATTCAAATTTTTGAAGAGGGTACTGCATTTATTATGGCTCAAAGTTCAAAGAGTATGAAATAGTAGCAGGGAAACATCTTCCCACACTTACCCCTCGGATACCTACTTCCCCACAGGCAACCAACGATACTAGCTCTTGTATCTTTCATGGCTTTGTAAGAGAATAAAACAAAAAAAAAATGCAAAATCTTTTGTTTCCTCCTAGTTTACACAAATTATGCCATATTATATACTCTATATTGCAGGTTGCTTTTTTCATGTAATGATTCCAGGTGATCTTTCTATATCAGCCCATGTAAGAATCCTCCTTCCTTCCCTGAGTTGCATGTGCCTTTACACGCTGTACCATAATTGATTTAAGCCATCTGCATTGATGGACATTTAGGTTGTTTTCTAATTTTTGCTGCTATAACAAATAGTGAAAAGAAGCAGCTGGTAAGATATAATATATTCTTAAATGTGCTCTTATTATATCAAGGGTACAGATTATTTTTTCCACTAAAACATAGATGCAATTTAATATGGTAAACCAGATTTATTTAATAAAAATGTGCTGTTGAAAATATTGTCATCAGATAGATTTGATTCAGTAGAGTCTACTTTATAAGCAAATGCTAGTTATTATAGCTCGTAATAGCAGTATATTTTCAAGAACAGATCATGTAAATATTGAGTGATGTTTAGCATCGCTTTACTTAGGATAGCCAAAACCAAGGGCACTTAAAGCACTAAGGCAGGGGTCCCCAAACTGTGGTGAGTTGTATAATTATTTCATTATATATTACAATGTAATAATAATAGAGATAAAGTGTGCAATAAATGTAATGCGCTTGAATCATCCTGAAACCATCCCCCTCCAACCCCCGTCTGTGGAAAAATTGTCTTCTATGAAAACAGTCCCTGGTGACAGAAAGGTTGGGGACCGCCGCACTAAGGACAATAAGTACAGAGTGAGGTTCGGCTGCTTGGTAGACTGAAGAAGGTCTCAGCTTAGAATTAGGAAGCCTGGGTTTGATTTCTCATCCCGCTACTGTGAACTTTTCAGTAAAGCGGGGATGGTGAATCATGCCCTATGAACCTGGCAAAGTTGTTCTGAAGATAAAATGGGAAATTATTTCACCTCTGTGAAATTGTTTATGAACTATAAATGTCTGAACCAATGTTAAATCCTATTGTTATTGCTATATCACTGGCAGTGCCATTTTTGAAGGTCAGTAGATAATCAATCTATGGAATAAATTCTGAAATATATTTCATAAAAGAAATCACACTGGACATGACCATTTTAATTAAGTGCACCAAATGGTGGCCCTTATATATCATAATGTTTTAAAATCCAATTAAATAAAGGATCAGCAAGGAAACAAATGGCTAACCACCGCTGCAACTTCTTTTTTTGCACCCTGCCCATCTCCCCACCTCATCTACAGTTATTAAAATCATGTTCACTGCTAACAACCTTGACAGGTGATAAATCCAGAAACCGCTCCAATCTGATGGGGTAGGTAATCTCTTTTTGCCAATTAATACTGTTAAGGTTCTCAGATTCACAGGTAATATAGTCTCTCTGGATTCATTTGGAAATTATCAGTAAAACAAATGAGCAAACAAAACACGACTACTCTGCAAACTGAAATACTGGGCTGCCTGGATTTGAGAAATATTTGGAAACCTACTCATCCCACTCATTAAAACCTTCAGGACGCACCATCACTGAAGCAGACCGGTACCCCAGGCTCTTCTCAGCTAAGCCATTCAAGTTTCCGCTGCCTCTTTCTAGTCGCTGCCTCCATGGCAACAGTCCGCTGACCTGCCCTTAAGGGAAATAGAATCTCTGGCAAGACTGAGACTTTTAATAATTCCACTTGTCAATACAGGTCAGAGAGAAATGGATGGATTTGTACCAAGTAACTTAACAAACCTACTAGCAAAATGAGTAGCCCCCAGCAAGTGACCAGACCCGGTGGCCAGAGTGACCCTTAGGAAAACCCAACATCACATCATTAATGTCCAAGAAAATCTGCACCACCAACACCTGTCCATCAAACCGCTCACTGAGCTTGGGCTCTTCCTTCAATATTTTCTTTATTTACCTTTTTCCAAAAAGACAAAAGCATAATGGGTGGTTCATTCAAAGTGATTATTAATCAGATTACTAATTTCTTCCAAAATTTATTTTTAATAAATAAATACAAAAATATCTACAGAAAAGGGCATATTTTATTGCACAAGTTTCCTGATGGGGAATATCAGTTTCTATTGACCAAACTTCCCTCTTGGGGTAGGACATGGATCTAGAAATAACAGTTCCAATACCCAGAAGCTAAACTCTCATCCCTAACCCTGAAGAGACTCTTTCTCCTCACTTCTCTGCCTTGAAATGTTCTATTGTGTAGCCTGCAGTTTGTAACAGATTGCCTTTTTGGTGGCTTTGCTCTCTGATTCAGAAATATAAACACTGCTTCAGAGATTTATTTTACAATTCATCTTCTGATTTGTCATGGCTGGGAAGGTCAGCTTTCGAATTTTCTATTCTAAATTACTTTTGAACAGATTTTGCAAACAGACTAAGGGATGGCTTTCGTCTGGACTAGAACAAATTCTGAAAGTTGGGACCCAACTCCCCCTTCTCTTTTGTTAAAATGTAAACAATCAGAAACCCCACAGTTTCCCAAATCAATTACTTGCAAAAGAATAAACAGGTGCTTTGGAGACACTGGAGTTATAAAAAGAAAATGGAAAATTATTTTTTCATGGGCCAGCTGCTCAACTGATGTGATTCCCGGGAAGGTTCTCCTAGGCGCTGAAGCTCAATTAGCAAATCAATTAAGATTATCCCTCTCTCTGCCAACAGGACCATGGTGCCACCCTCCGGCCTCCTCCCCATCTCAGGGCTTTCTGGGGAATCCCTGTCACCAATGCCAATGCCGAAGCAGTCAACCTGAGGTTCCTTTGCTTTCCGCTAACTCTGGACAACAGAGGGGCCTCTCTGGCTTAATTAAGGATCAGCAACCTCCAGAAGGAGCAGTGTCTCCGTGCTGGCTGCTTATTGATAGCTGTCAGTCCTAGCTTGCCCCAGAAGCTGGGCTCGGCACACACGCGGCGAGGGCTGACTGGCGTGGCTGGCTGTCACTTTCTTTCAGTGGAAAACAGATAGGACCAGGCAAAGCAGATGGTCCCTAAAGGGGCACATCCCAAAAATCTGCTAGCAAACTGTGGCGGCGCCTTTCAAATAAACAGCAACTTACTGGAGAGGAAAATCAGATCTCCCTGGCCACATCCTGCCACAACCCGCTCCCCAGCTTGTACACTCGCCCACGTCGGAGTTTCCTAATCCTCAGCGAGGCATAATAACTTCATCTGGGGCAAAGGACAGCTTGTCTTTCTACGCTTCCCAGAGATAGCCATCATCACCCAATGCTCCCAAATCTGTCAGTGACACCTGTTATCTAGGTCAGACCATCTTTAAGAAACGGATGACCTGTGCACCATGGACGGTCACCCAGTCCTAAGGGACCAAAATACGAATATCATGTATTTATTTGGCTAGATGGGTGGAACTAGAGATGGAGCCAGTGACAGATGGCAATTAAACACATGTTTCATCATAAAACATTAAGGAAGCATTTTTTTCTTTCAGATTCTAAATGAAATCACAAATGATTATTTATGGGCATCCTATCTCTGACAGCATCAGTTTGGGCAAATCATTTAGCATTTTGGGGCCTGAGTTTCCTCATCTGTAAAATGAGGGGCTTGAACTGGGAGATTTCTGAGGTCCCTTTTGGCACTGAAATTCTAGAGTTCTTTGGGCGACGGTGGGTCTCCCCCAGAATGTTGGCAAATCACATATGTAATTAACCCCCGATTATTCGGCGTGGATGAGAACGCGAGAGACTGTTTACACACACACACACACACACACACACACACGCACGCACGCACACGCACACGGCTTACCTTTTCCACTGACGTGTGTTCTTCATTTGCCACGTTTGCTTTTCTTGATTCGTTTTTAGACCTGCTCAGCCTCCTGGATACTTTTTCTCTGAGCAGAGTGGCATATCCAATGTGTTCATAGATGGGGTTCGTTGTCATTTTTGAGATGTATTCGGCAGCTTTTGTTTCTATGTACAGCGTTATCAAGCCATCCGTCACCAGATCGTGAATCGACTCAAACCTCTTCTCTCCCACAAAGTGTTTCCCATCGTGGAAGAGCCTGTAGTTTAAGGTCTGGTTTCCAAACCTGCCCGTGAGAGAACGAGGGATGACAACAGTGCCAGAAATAAGAACAGCGAGGAACAATAACCATGACAGCTAACATTTTTTGAGCACATACTGTATGCCAGGCACAGTGCTAAGCACTTGATATGATTTTTGCCCCATTTAATTATCATAGAGACCCCTCGAGACGGATATAATTATTATCCCCGTTTTACAGCGGAGGCAGCTGATGGTTGAAGAGATGGGGGGTAACTGTTGAAGTTACACATCTGGAATGAGGCAGAGGTGGGACTTACGCCCAGGCAGTCATAAGGGGCATTTGATCCTAGAGATCTCTGAGGCCATTGGGTCCTTATTCTCATTTGTGAAAGTCGGAGGGTAGCACCTGATTTGTAAATATCTTACTTATAAACTTCCTGAACGAGAACTAGCCACGCCTCTGCCCGCTCCCCGTGCCTGGCAGTGACCTCTGCAAGGGATGCTACCACTCTGGCCCTGACGTCCCCTTATTGTTACATCTTTACCACCTCCATAGAGCACCCCATGCTGCCCCCTCCCTGAGCGCAGCAGGAGGGAAGTGATGGGAGGTGTGCTAAGCTCCCGCTGGAGCCAGTGCCAGCCTCCCTGCAATCCACCCGAGAGGGTCCCTCCCTTCCACACTGGCTCTCCGCTCTGGGTGCTGGTCCTTCATCCCACAGCTCCTGCTGGGAAGATAGGAAAATACTTTGCATACCTGGAGCACCTGATAGCTTTGAAGTACTTCCTCATAATTACATCATTTAAGATGTGTTCTAGATATATTGCAACTTGGAAAGTGTCTTTGCGCAGCTGCAATATTGAGATGGGGCACTGAACACGCCTTTGTGGGCTGGTCTGGAAGTGCTTCCACTGACCCTCTGTGGAGAAAGGTCTTCCCAATTCCAAGAGTTCACAAATGAACTTTTGGAAGACAATCTGATTCTGAAATTGGATACCTTCCCCAAACCTTGTAGGAGTGTGGTGAGGTGACACAAAATACTTGCCCAAGGTTCACAAAGTGCAGTATATGCACTGTCTTCCCAGTGCTGTGTTTTGGATACTTTTGATTTTGTGGCAAAGACTCAGGAGAGCCCTGTTCTACTGGCTCCTTGGCCTGCAGCGGCACCGCCGCCATCTTGACTGGTTCTTGGGGTCAAGGTGATTCCTGAGAGAACTCCATGAGCAGACTGCAGGTCTCGCCAGGCATGCACATGCAAGGTCAGACGAAGGAGCCTTTCAACAAGGGCTGCTGGGAGCTAAGGCAGAGACGCTGCTCCCTCCGCTAGCTCGATGGTGCGGGCAGACGTGGAAGAAACACTGACTTTCCAGGCAATTCTCCAACTTTCTGTGTGTCCATTAACAGAGCCCCAGTGTCCACACCTACTGATAACATCTATGTCTAAGGAAACATGTACAGCCTCTGATGTAGCTGTTGCTTTGGAAACAAAGTGAAAACATCAAGTAAATCGTAGAAAGAGTGACTGTTTATGGTAGCAAGTTTCTGTTTGGAATGATGAATAGTTCTGGAAATGGACAGTGGAGATGGTTGTACAACACTGAGAATGTACTTCATGCCACTGACTTGTACTCTTCCAAATTATAAAAATGGTAAATTTTATGTTATGTATATTTTACCACAACTTGAAAAAACAGGGCAAACATCAGTGAAGCCACTTACACAGCAGTGAAAACAATGGAAGAAATGCAGCTCACCTGAGAGCTAGCGTGTAGCATCCCGGCTGCCGCTGGCTTTCTCGAAGGATGTAGGCTCCCTCCACACCTCCGAGGAGCTCGTCAGCCTGCTCCCGAGAGATTATCCCGTGAAACCTGAGGGGTGTAAGACCATCGTTGCTCTGAACAGACTGCATACAAAGTAGGGACGACAGATAGCTAGGCTTAAAGGGATGGCAGAGTCACCCAGGATCTATAGCTTGCCTCCCGGGTGAAGAGGGGTGACTACTGCACATCGTGACTAACTTAGAACCACCTCTCAGCATGCCCCAGACAGATAATAAGTACTCAAACAGGCACATAAGGAGGAACACCCAGTTCACCTGGCTTTCTGCTGTTGTCTTTGCTCTCAAGCTGAAAATGAAAGTGGAAACAAAAAGCCAGGTGATGTGTCCTTTCTTTAAACCATAAGAAATCACAAAAGAGCAATTACCAATTTAGTTCTCAGCTCAAACACAGAGAAATATATATTATCCTGATTGCAAATGAACAGTTATCGATTAGCGACCTGCTTGCTTCGGGTGCAGGGTGGTGTTAATTTTAGAGGCTCATTCTCTGGAAAGAAGAGCTCGGTTTAAGCAACATTCTTCCAGCTCTTTAAATGTGAGAGCAATAGCTTAGAGACATGTTTGGAGAATGTACCTATTTTTCTTTTTTAAAGATAATGCTTATCTTCCTTTTCTATCATTTGAGAGTAATACACGTGCATGTAGAGAACTCAGCATATCCGGGAGAGCTGGGGGCTTGGCCAATGACTGCTTTGACCTGGAGGCAGTTGTCTGAGGCCCAGAGAGTGGACAGCGACTCCCAGGAGGAAGAGGGCAGGTGGGAGTTGGGTCAGGAACCAGCCCACTTTCCCTGCTGCCTTTAAGCAAAGACAACTGCTCCCCCCACTACTGGGCGTTTGCTCGATCAGTGTTTCAGAAGAAGGTGGGCAAACTCGGTTGGGGGTGAGGTCAGTGCCCAGGGACTCCAGGGTCCTGGGAGAGGGAATGACACCTCTTTCTAGGATTACCCAATCTTGGAGAACTCTGGGGAATAAATCAGAGAAGAAATGTCCTAGACCAGGAAAAATTCCATTACCTTCTGGGAAGGAAAAGGGGAAAGGGAAATGAGCTAGACAAGTTTTGTTTTGTTTTTTCCCCCAGAAATGCAAAGATTAAGTTAGAGGACAAATGCAGAAGGATAACATTTTGGGGACAAAAAGTGCCTATTACAATACTGATTTCCTGATGTCCTCTGTCCTTCACAAGGAGATAGACCTTCAAGCTGAAGCTTCTGTCCCAGGGAAGTAAGGTCAGAAGTGGTGGTGGCTTTGGGTTCCAAAATCAGCTCTTAAGTCTAAGGCTGTGATATCTTGGGAGAAAGAGGTTTTCTGGCTTCCCAGAGTTGGAGTTTACATCTCAAGAGATGATGCTTGCTGGCTGTGGAGCAGTGCTTTTCTGCGTGAGGATAAAGGTGCTGTGATGTAGAGCAACCCTCCCGCTCCCCAGAAAAGACCAGTGTCCCCAGTTCTAGAGAGAGGGAGATGTGGAGGGGTTTTGGCAGAGCCCAGCTGAGGGGGTCTAATTGGTCCTACATAGCAGGTATGGACTGGGACCGGGGGGGGCAGCTTATTGGGAACCTGGACAGAGGCGTTTGGGGCTTTGATTGTGAGTGAGGCCATCGGATCCTAGGAACCCTTCAGAGAAGCCTCCCATGTGGCATGAGCTGAGACTGAGGAGCGCAGGACAGACCGGCAGGGCAGAGTCCTAAAGGCAACCTTGCACATGACGGGCCAGTGAGTGTGTGTATGTGTTTGTGTGTGTGTGTGTGTGTGTGAGTGTGCATGTCTGTGTGTGTGTGTGTGTGCATGTCTGTGTATGTGTGTGTGTGTGTGTGAGTGTGCATGTCTGTGTGTGTGTGTGAGTGTGCATGTCTGTGTGTGTGTGTGTGAGTGTGCATGTCTGTGTGTGTGTGTCTGTGTGTGTGTGTGTGTGCATGTCTGTGTATGTGTTTGTGTGTGTGTGAGTGTGCATGTCTGTGTGTGCGCGTGTGCATGTCTGTGTGTGTTTGTGTGTGTGTGTGTGTGTACGTGTGCATGTCTGTGTGTCTGTGTGTGTGTGCGCGCGCGCTGGGAGGGGAGTGCAGGGGGAGAGTGGGAGGGGCAGGGGGCATTGAACAGCTTCCCCCGCCAGAGTCAGAAAAGATAAAAGTCACACCACCCTTAATGTGCCTGATCTCGTCTGATCTCAGAAGCTAAGCAGGGTTGGGCCTGGTTAGTACTTGGATGGGAGAAAGGTTAGAAGCTGGGATGTCCAGGACACATTCCAACCATGGGTCAGGGCAGGGCAGCAGGGTGAGATAC